>JABUQX010015712.1:15000-17500 GCA_015478945.1 Trachelipus rathkii | reverse complement strand
AATGTAACACATCTGTGGTTGTTTCTCAGTCTTTGTTACCATTTAAAGATTACTCAAGTGTGCATAGGCTTTATAAAGTAACTTCAAAAAATATTCAAATTCATTAGCAGGAGTAAAAGGCTGGATGAAGATTGTGATCAGAAAGCCCAACTCTATTGGTTGAAGATAATGCCAGCCCAGCATTGTTTTCTAAGAGATTATTATTTCTCCAAAATCCTAAAAAGGATGAAATTCCACCGCTGGTCAATCAACTTAACTTATTCATAGATGATAAAGGCCTAATCCGATCCAAAGGTAGAATTGCCAAGACACTTTTATATAATGATGATGTGATAAATCCAATTCTTCTTGGCAAGGATCATCATCTCACTAAACTTAATAATAACGGAGACCCTTTCATTCAAATGTCAACACTTGGGTTATCAAAACCACGTATCACATTTCATCAGAGCGCTGCATGGCCCTTCTGATTACGCCAGAGCCAGGCAGGCTGAAAAAATGTTTGTTCACGATCTGTTCAGTTTTCATAGATATGCAAAAAGAATTTAACAAGCTATACCCTTTTAAAAATATCAAAAAAGACGTAATCTTCCTACCTCATCATAGAGTTAATTTAGTGGCGTCCTTTTGAGCCAACTGCGTTTGGACTTACAGGGCATCTCGTTGTAAAGATTAATGATAAGGAATTCAAAAAACATGTATTCTGTTAATTCAACCTGCACTCAATATCAGAAAGCGTTATCATGTTGATGCCTCAGCCCAGAGACTGTCCACTGAATCCTGTTTACTTCATTTCCAACCGTTTCACAAATATATATGGCATTCCATCCAATTTGTACTCAGATAATGCCAGGAATTTTCAAACAAGGTGGAAATATACTGTTAGATCTTTTTCTATCAAATATGAGTTCTCCGAACATTCATGGCACGTATCAATAACATACAAACATTACAAGATGTCCAGTCTATTCAGTTGGTGATCAGTTTTGGACGAGAATGATCTACGAACAGTTAAGGATGTCTCTATATAAACTATAGTAAAGCAACCTTAACCTACTTTCAACTGTTAACAAGTATTTCAAATATCATCAATGTTATCAATTCAAGACCTTTAACCTATAGGTTATCAGATAATGATTTGGAAGTTATTGCTCCAAATTCCTTTTGAAGCCTATGGCAATTCAACCTCATATCAATGAAGGTCCACCCCCATATGGAAAAAACTTCCTCCCTCACAAGCAAGATTAGCCCATAAACTCAACTGCTCAAGGAAGAGTTTGGAGACTTTCAGGGAATTATGGTATGAGTCTTACCTATTAAATTTGCGCCAGACTAGTAGAAATCTCTATCAGTCAGAGTGGACCAACAGAATTAAGGTTGGAGATATAGTTCTGATACACACACCTAATAAGCCTAGACCCTTCTGGCTTTTGGGTAGAGTTCTGGAAGTCATTGTTGGTGATGACGATAAGATCAGGAGTGTGTTATTAAAAAAGGGAGATGGACAAACCTGTCACTATTCTATTTGTCATCTCTACCCATTGGAGTTATCTATTACCCACTCTGTCTCCAGTGGAGAAACTGATGCTGAGGCAAGCAGTGATCTCTCCAATTCAGATGGTCAAAACAATGAAAATACAGATCAAGTTGATCCCTCAAATTCAAATTCAGTTATTCAAAGTAATAGTGATACTGCTATTATAGATGTACAACCTTCAACTTCAGGTATAAATTCACCTCAACTTGACTCTCAACAGAATCAAATTTCTCAGCTCAATTCAGTCAAAGAAAGACCTCTTAGACAGGCTGCTGTCAAGTGTCAAGAATTCCTTCGCAGGAATTTATCTTTGTAAAAAAATTAATTCTTTTAATTGCAATGGTTTTCATTGCAACTCTTCAGTGGGAGGATATAAAAACTATTATATACTTCCACATATTTCTCTTCTATTTTGCTTATTTTAGTATTTTATTTTAGGATATAGTATTTTATTTTAGGATTTAAAAACTATTTGCTATATACAGTATCTTTTATTATTAGTTTTAGCGGAATTTATATTTTTGTCTACATGTGGTATCCATTTTTCACTAAATTTCACTAAAAAATCACAATGTCTTGCGACAATTGTGGACTCACTTCTAATTCAAAAGCGGTACTATTTAGTCGTGTTTGTGTAATCAAATTTAAAAATCAAAATGTAAAAGGGTATAGAGGTAAATTTCTTCATTTCTTTTCAAATATTTTCACTATCAACCTATCTCTATTCTCTTTACCTTCTCACCAATCAAATTTACCCTAACTAAGATTTTAAGTGATAGATTACTAAAACCAAAAGGCAGAGTTATCTATGGAATATCTAGATCTTATTCAAAGAGCAAAAAAATCTTTGAAATCAACAAATTCAGGTAAGGCTAATTTAGATTCACAATTGTACTTATATATCACTTTTTTAAAACCTTATATCTTTCAAAGATTTTTTTTTGTAATTAATTTAATCTGCTT
>JABUQX010015712.1:0-10000 GCA_015478945.1 Trachelipus rathkii | reverse complement strand
TAGCTATAGATATAATAGGATGTATATATATTATATATATATAATATTATATTATAATATAATATAATAATATACATATAAATAAATAATATATATATATATATATATAATATATATATATATACTATATATATATATATATACGATATATAGCAATATTAATATATTATATATTATATATATATAATATATATTATATATATTATAATATATATTATATATATATATATCATATATATATATATATATATATATATATAATAATATTTGAAATTAATAATTCTCTTTTTTTCGGATTATTTTTTCCCCCCTTTTTTTTCTTTTTTTCAGTTACGCTCAAGCCAATTTCTCTTTTTATAAATCAGACGTCTTTTATAAAATCTTGAAAGATCTCTTGTTGCCACCATGCGGTGTTTTTTTTGTTTTTTTTATTAAAATTTTGAGTGAAATTAATAAATATGAAAATAAATTAACACGTATATACGTTAAGTAAAGGTTATGTTAGAGTTTAGTTAGTTTAAATAGATCTAAACTATATATAAGTTAAGTAAAGGTTATGAGTTTGTTAGTTTACATAGATTTGAACCTTTTTTTTTTTTTTTTAAATATTTTTAGAGGTGTGAATCTGCTTTAATAATAAAGTTTCGATTTGACTTAAGGCATTTTCACTTCAACTTTATAAATTGTATTCGAATTCATACAATCGATATTTATTTGGAGGTGGAGGCGGATAATCGACATGATCCCTATATAGTTATATATATATATGATATATATAATATATATATTGATATATATATATATATATGATATATCATATATATACTACATATATATATATATATATATATATATATATATATAATATGACATAGATAATATATATATATATATAATAATATTATATATATATATATATACTATATATATATATATATATATATATATATATATATATACTATATATATTATATAACTTATATAACTTATATATATATATATATATAATATAATATAGTATATAATAATATTATATATATATATAGATATATAATATATATATATATATGCAATTTTCTATAGATAAGCAGGGCAATAAAAAAAAGTACTTGAACATAAAACGTACTAAAATGTTGCTAGAGATTCATAATTAACGTACTGAAGCAAATTATTTTAAAAATGATTCTTTATAATATATATATATATAAAATATTATAAATATATTATATAATATAACGATATATCATATAAAATCTCCTGTGACTCATTTAATATATATATATATATAATATATATATATATTATATATATATATATATATTTAATATTATAGGATCAGAGTTGTCTAAAGACTGACATCATGTAACTCGAGAAAGGCAGCACCTACAGTTCTGATTTGGACTCAGCGGACAACAATTTTAAGAATGGTGTTTTTATATTTTTTTTTCTTTTTTTATTTTTCATTACTATTTCGTCGGAAATATTTTAAAAAAAATAATTTTTTAATTTCCCTTAATTATGGGCGGCTCTGGTTATAACTTTAGTTAAAGTTATAAATCCAAAGTGTAAAGGAAGTAATAAATATTCTCTTTTTTTTAACTAAAGGAATAATACCCATAGGGTAACCGCAAAGATGGCATGGAGTCGGGTCTCTCGAGGCCTTCTCGCGTGACCGACGGGCGGGATTTCATCCCCCTCCCTCTGTCCCCCCGTCGAGCTCGAGCCCCCTAAATGCGTGTGAAAATAAATTTTTTTTCATAATATTTCCGATGAAATAATCAAAAAAATAAATAAAAATAAATATAAAAATTTACATAAAAGTTTTTCCGCTGGATTCCATAAAAATAAATGTTGTTTTACTGTAGGTGCTGCCGTTCTCAAGTTAACATGATGTCAGCCTTTAGACACTCTGACCATTATTATTATTATTATATTATTATTATTATTATTATTAATTATTAATTATTATTATTATTATTATTATTATTATTATTCTATTATTATCTTTATATTATTATTATTATTATTATTATTATTATTATTATAATTATGTAGTATTATTATATATGACATTATTATTATTATTATTATATTATTATTATTAAGTTATTTATTGATTATTATTATATTATTATTATTTGAATTATAATTATTATTATTATTATTTATATGTATTAATATTTAATTAAATAAATTCATACGTCTGAAAGAAATTTTCCTTTAAATAAAATTAGTGAAGCAAAAATAATGCGTATAAAAAAAAAACCTTTTTTTTAAAAAATCAATCGAACTAAAAAACAAAAAAGCCTCACTCTATTCTTAAAATAGCTTAAGTAAAATAGTATATGCAAAGTTTGATCAGACAGTTTAATATAAAAAATTACGAAAAAATCATTGTCATATCTGTAGTTTACCGATCTAGGATTTATTGGTACTCAACCATATCTAATATTAATCTTTAATATACATAATATATAATATATATTATATATATATATATATAAATATATTATTATATATATATATATAATATATATATATATATTACTATAGATAATATATATATAATATTAAATATTAATAATATATAATAAATATCATATAATATTATAACTATAATAGTATATAATAATATAAATACATATATATATATTGATATTAATATATATATATTAGTCAGGCATCCGCAAGAAGGCCAGGCATCTAACTAGAAAATCATAAACAGCTACACGAAATAATATAACTAGCTCTAATTTTATTTTACCCCCTGAAATTAAAAAAAAAATACATATATATATAAAAAAGTAAAATAAAAAGTAACGTCTTATTTTTAAAAAAACGATTAATTAAATAGACATTGTATGCTATTTAGAAAAAACTATTGTTCCGATAGGCCTGCAAAATTATAATTCAGTTAGATCCTGTGACCGACTATGCGAAGAAGCGGTAGCCAGTCGGAGAGAGCGCGGTAATTAATTGCTCCAAAGACCTGACATTTTTACTTGTATAGCTGAAAGGAGATACCGATATATGAATAAGATTAGCTAAAAATTAAAGATGGATAAAGATCGGGTTCTCGCTACCTACGGGTGACGACGAGGGGGACTTCGGTCCCCCCCTTGATCCCTCCGTGGGCCGAACCCCCTAAAAAATTATAAAAGAAAAAATAACGTTTTCTCCAAAGCGTAAAAAGATAAAATGGTATTTTGTCAACTTCTTTGCTATCGTATGAACTTAAGCCAGGATTTCAATAGTCAATCACAGCGTATACTAACTTGCCCTCGGTCAAGATTATACTAATATTTAAGGGGTTATTAATAAAATATTAGAATAAAATAATTTTTATAAAGTTTGTCGTATGAAATTATTTGCTGAAATTCAAAAATGTTAGTTTATTTATCACTGTAGCATTTAAGTTTATCTTTAATGTTAAACATGTCTGGCCTCTTCGGGATGCTGGCCATTATATAATATAATAAATTAAATATATATTATATATATAATATATAAATATTATAATATATAAATAATATATATACTATATATATATATATATTATAATTACTATATATATATATATATTAATATATTATATATATATAAATATATATATAATAATAATATATAATATATAATATGTTTATATGCATGAAGTTTTTCTATGAAGAAATCTCCTTTTTACGAAAGTTTTCGAATTTTAACCTATTTCCTACTAACATTTTTTATAAACTAGTTTCTTCTTTTCTCGATAACATATGCCAACCTAAATGTTCTACAAACGATGTGCGTTTACATTACACCTCTTACCAATGCTCTTCCCTTTCGTTTTAGAAATATCGTAAAGAAAAACTTTCCTCAATATAAATATCTTGTATCTTTTATCAATAACGACTCAATAGGAACATTTTTTAAAACCAAAGAAAGCATTTCTATGAGCTGAAACTTTGACATGGTTTATAAATAAATGTGGCCACTGTAACGTCAATTATGTAATCCAAACTAGCCTACAGCTGAAGATGCGAGCCTTCAAGCACATGGCAATTTCCTTTCTAGCTAATCTCCACATCTCTCAACCAGAGAATTCAGTGATCAGAGATCACTTGGATCTTACAAAACACCCTACCCTATAATCTTCTTTCGCCTCAACTTCATATCTAATAAATATTGAAAAATTATAAATCATCATACGTTAAAAAAACATTAACCCTATTTTGTCTACATTCACAATTACTACTGAACCTCTCTCTCTCTCTCTCTCTCTCCTCTCTCCTCTCTCTCTCTCTCCTCTCTACTCTCTCCTCTCCTCTCTCTCCGCCTCTCTCATAACTTTATATTTTTGTTTTTCTTGTTTAATTTATTCTTAGTTTTTATCTTTTGATGTTTCACGAACGATATTAAACCTGTATCACATCTTCACACAATCTTTTTATCTTATTTGAAATTTTGCTTTATATTTATTGCTGGGCAGAAGAGTTATCACACTATCTTTATAATATGGATATATTAAATATATAAATGTTCGTATTTTTTAGATTTATTTATTACTATTAATGCATAAGTATATAGAGGTATGCTTGTGTTCAATACGAACGTTTACAAGTATAAGTTAGTATTTCTTGTGTTTAATTTTCTATAAAGATATTTTCACTAACTATATACTAATTATAATACCTTAGGAAGCTGCAATTTTAAATATATAATTAATATAATATATATTAATATTAGTATATATATATTATATATAATATATATTAGCTATATATATAATAATATATACTATTATATATTAATAAATAAATTAATATATATATATATATATTTAAATATATTATAATTAATACCGAAAATAATATAATATATATATTATATAATATATAATATATTAATATAACTAGTATAATATATATATATATATATATATATAGTAGTATATATATATATATACTATATATTATATATATATATATATATATATATATATATGTAAATATCCGATTGAGGGTAATGTATCAACATTGATATTGTAGAAAAGATAATCGATTTATAATATTCCCATCAAAGAATGTGTTCGAATTCATGCAATTGATAAGTTATACAGAATGTGCTTTGAAGCTATGCAACGATTTAAAATAAAAAACAAAACAAAAGTAAGTTTATGCACACATTTACACATAAATATAAAATATTATTGGCAAATATTATCTTCCTTTTATATAATAAATTATTATATATATATATATATAATATTAATATAATAATATATATTCTATAATATATATAATATATATATTATATATTAATATATAAAATATAATATATATATATATATTAATATATATATAATATATATATATATATATAATAGTTAATCACTCACTAATTTCAGTTTCAGGTATTTTTTCTTTAATTTTTGTTTGAGGTAGGTTTAGGTATATGGTTAAGTAAGTTTAGGTAAGGTAAGTTACGTTAAACTGGCGTTAAACTACCTAACTTTAACATAACTACTACCTAACCTAAAACAAAAAATAAAGAAAAATATCTGAAACTGAAATTGAGTGAGTGATAACTTATATATAAATATATATACATCATCAATATATATATATATTACAATATAATATATATAAATAATAATAACAATATACCTATATATAAATATATATAATAATATAATATAATACGTATATATAATAAAATAATAACAATAATATATATATATAAATAATTACATTATATATATTACACACATATGATACTATATATCATACACACTAGTATTCATCTGCAATGAAAAAACCTTCACGAGCCACGAAAGCCAATCTTTTTGCACCTTTCTTAATTAAATAGTCAGTATGACCCCACTGATAAGCTGCTTGTATATCATCTTACTACAATAATATGATATATATATATTATATACTATTATATATATATATTAATATATATATATATATTAGTATAGTAATATTTATATATATATATACTATTACATAATATATATTATATAATATATATATCAGTATAATAGCTACTCTTTTCCTGTCAAAAAATTTAATATCTTACAAGGCATATGGATTTCACTCTTCAGACCATGGATAACAAGACTGCAGAAAGGCTTGTTATGAGGGGTAGAATTGTCAGTCTATACGAGTTAGGGATACCTAAGCATCAAATAGAAAGGGAACTAGGTATTGACATTAGCACTGTGCGGAGATGGGCTAGAAGACATGAAGAAGAAGGCGAGTACCGTGACCGTCCTCATACAGGTCGCACTCGAATAACCAGTCAGGAGGAAGATAGGGCAATCGTTGACTTTGCTCAACGTCATCCATTCACAAATTCTGCAATCGTCCGGAGAGAATTAATTCTAGATGCATCACATTCTACCATCCGAAGGCGAATCCATGAATCAGGAATACATCACCGTAGACCAGCTCTAAAACCACAACTAACAGACGATCACAAGTTAGCAAGGCTAGCCTTTGCTAACGCATACATTCAAAAGGATATTGAGTATTGGTCGACGGTAATATTCACTGACGAAAAAACATTTTGCTCAAGTGACCACGGCAGCATACACCTTTGGAGACCAAATAAAACTAGATATGACCCAGCTTATATATACGAAGAGAGAAGAAGCGGCCACGTCACCTGCAACAAGTGGGGGTGGATTAACTTTTATACAGCTGGTGAGCTAAGCCACATACATGGGAGATTTACTTCCGATGTATATCTTGAAATTCTTGAGGAGGTTTTTATGCCCTCTGTTAGAGCATATCTATTTCCTGACCACAAGAAGATTGATACATCGTCTATCTCACGTGACTGAATAGTCCCAATCATAGAAGCAATGACGGGTATTCAGAGTTGGTTTTGGCCGAAAAATTGAACACATGAATTGAATGTTATCGCCAGGCCAAGTAAAAGCCGGCGATCTATAACCGGATCGATAAAAGTCGTAGGCGCCATCAATCGTTAAAAGACTGGATCCCCAGAAGAAAGAAATAATAAAGAACTATGAGAGAATGCAATTAATCAGCTACCAAGGACACGATACAAGCTTGTCATTGACGCGGCAAGAGCGTGGATGCGACCGAAATATTAACTATTATACCTATAACTTAATATACGACCACCCTAATTCCTCTATATATACTATACTAAATACCTTATAGTAATATTGTATCTATATATTTAAAATATATTTATATTTACCTTGATTTATGTTATATGTTAATGTTAATGTTAATGTTTATGTTTATGTTTATGTTTATGTATTTATGTTTGTATATTTACGTTTGTATATTTACGTTTGTATATTTACGTTTGTATATTTATGTTTGTATATTTATGTTTGTATGTTTATGTATGTATGTTTATGTCTGTATGTTTATGTTTGTATATTATTAATGTTCTATTTAAATATATAATATATATATATATATAAATATATATAATATAT
Organism: Trachelipus rathkii; assembly: GCA_015478945.1. Lineage (NCBI taxonomy): Eukaryota > Metazoa > Arthropoda > Malacostraca > Isopoda > Trachelipodidae > Trachelipus > Trachelipus rathkii. The sequence continues at coordinate 2,538 of JABUQX010015712.1, read as the reverse complement.
ATATAGTATTATTATATATATATATATATATACTATATATATATATATATATATATACTATATATATATACTACTATTATATATATATACTAATCATATATATATATACTACAATAAATGTTAAAAGCCATTAATGAAATATTTACATATATTCCTACAATTTACTTCAAACGTAACAAGCATTATTTTGGTAATAGAATATAGGATCTGTTGCATCGAGAATCCACGATACTACAAATTTTGTAAAAGAACGATACCCATCGTTGCTGTGTGTATACTGAGCCGATTGCAAATGTTATTCAAAAAACGACATTTACTATTTGTTATTTGAGTCCAACAACATTTGTCCCATGATATATTAGCTTAGGTTAATACAACCGAACATAACGTAGCCATACGAAACCTAGGATCCTCTATATATTAGGTGTTTAAACCTTATAAAATTAATTAGTTTTGTTAGAGAGAGAGAGAGAGAGACGAGAGAGAGAGTAAATGAGCGCGTCGTAGAGAGAGTGTGGAGAGATCACGCAGAGACGAGAAGAGACGCAGACTGACGACGACCGAGAGAGAGACGAGACGAGAGAGAGAGAGAGAGAGACACACACACACACACACACTCCCCAACCCAACACCCCCCCCTCCCCAAACCCCCACATATTTTAATTATATCAATTAAAATTATAAATAATTTATTTAATTTTATAATTTAATAATTTTAATTTAATTAAAATAATTTATTAATTTTTTAATAATTAAATTTGATTAAATTTATATTTAATTTTTAATTGTTTAAAATTTTTTTAAAAAATATAAAATATAATATATAATAATATATATATATACTATATATTATATTATATTATATATATATATATATATTATATATAATATAATTAACTATATATATATATATATATATATATATATATTATAATATTATATATATTAATATATATATATATATATATAGTATATAACTATAATTATATATATTATATATATTAAACTATATATATATAGAACAAAAATAATGCTTGTATAATAATAATAATATACTTATATATATATATATATAATATAATATATATATTAATATATATATATATATATAAATTTAATAATCTATTTATAGATAAATAAGATATTACTGAATCTAGATAAATGTATATATATTAAATAGATAATATATATATATATATATATAATATTTATATATAATAACATATAATATATTATATATATATATTATAAATAATATATAATATTATATATATATTGTTTATATGTTGCTAATATATCAGTGATATGCAGCGAAGCACTAGATTTTGTACTAAGCATAGAAGAGTTATGACACGAAGCTAGATATTTGAAAATGGAAGCTCAGTGGAGTATCTCAAGCTTTCAAATTGATTTCCTTTTACTAGTTTATCCCTATTTTGCCAAGAGGAACGAAATTATAAAAAATTATATTTATTTTTTTATATATATCGCCTACTTCTGTAGATAATGAGGGAAATATATAACATCAAAGTGTCTATATAAAAAATAATTTAATGAATCTTTTCACTAGTCGTTCAGCAAAAATGTCAAATGAAATGAGAAGTCTTCACATAAGATATAGTTGAACAATGTTTTTAAAAAGAAACTATTATAAAATTACAGGTTTATAATTGTCTCATTTCACTGTATCTTTAAACGTTCCTATTTCTTTCACTTTGTTTGATGCATGAATATTCGTTCTACCTATATATTACCTATAAAATATTGTTACTAGTTAAAGACTACATTCATTAGGAACAATTTGCAATGATTTCCCATGTTGATTAACAGAGGGAAAATGGTTTGAAGGATCAATAGTGCTTGCACTCGTCTCTGAATACAATATTGCTTGTTGCGATTTATGCAATGCAAAATATTTACTGCCCCCTCCTTCAGAACACTATTTTATATGTATTAAAATGTTAATTGCTAAAATATTCACTATATTTTACAACATAAAACGTAAATACTGCTTTTTTTTAATTACATTTCTCGTAATAACTGACGACAACAGTTTTAACATGTGCTTCATTTTCATCTTCTTTTAAATTAAACCTTTTCATGCACACTTGAAAGTTGATACCGAAACCTCTAATCATTAAAAGATAATTATTTTTTTAATTAATCTTTAATAAAATGAGTAATAACTACTTGATTTGATTTTCAATTTGAAATCCATTTCTCATTATGGCGGAGAGCGAAACCAGTTGCGATGCTATTATTATTGGCCAACAAAGATTTGCTCCGGCAAAACATTAGAAGTCATTTTTATAGGTAACTGTTGCCCTTGATCTCAGAATATGACCTCCGTATTTCCTAGATTGTGCTCTAGGGTTATTGAGAACACAGGCGTGTCAACAAAACAATACTTTACTAACAACAATTTAATGTTAGGTTGTTAACGATCAATTCCACAATAAAAAACACGAAAGATATATATCAAATGTCTAACTGAGTAGTAAAAATAAAATGCTAATAAGTCAAAACATTCAATTCAGT
>JABUQX010015711.1:0-28099 GCA_015478945.1 Trachelipus rathkii | reverse complement strand
ACAAGAGAAAGTTTGAAGATCGGTAAAAAATGTCCCCCAAAAAATGTTTTTTTTTTTATTTTTTTCGAAATAACTTTTTTATCGCCAATATTTGGTACGAGTATGGGAGGCAGTTTGAATACCATTGTATATGGAGTTTTTTGAAACTAAACTCCTCCCACAAGCCCCTCTCTATTCCAAGGTGCTTCTTGGAAGAGAATTGTGTTGACGATGTTGCTTTCGTTGTACCTAACCGATTTTCCGAAGAACACTTTGTTTTACAAATAATAACTTAACCTCACTATTGCGTCATTTTGAAAGTCGTTGATTTAATTGCAATCATGGGGCGGTCGTCAGGGGGGGGCAGGGGGGCAGCTGCCCCCCCCTAGAAGTGTTTACTCTTACAGAGTCTACCTTCGAATTTTTTTGATCCAACGTCCCGTTCCGGGTGTTCGTTAAGTACGTTTTACGATATATATATATATATATATATATATATATATATATATATATATATATAATATATATATATATATATATAAATTTATATAGGTATATATATATAATATTTATTTTCCATATATTTTATATTTTATTATATAATATATATATATTATATAGACGAGTATATGGCGATGGCTAGTTGCAATCGTCATTTTCTCACATTTCTCTTGCCGATACGAGGTCTTCTCACTTATTTTATATGCTCTTTTAATTTGTTGATAAGAACTGTGTTGTTATTCAATCTATGTTTTTTGTTATGTTGATATGTATATATAAATTCTAGATTCTGTGTTCAGCCGGATTCTCAATTCTTTATTAAGTGTTTAAGGTTCAAAGTAGCATTGAAATTATCACTCCGTGACGCCACTCTATAATTCAACACCGCCTCAGTGTAAAGTTATTTTTCAATTTCATCAGATCATGGATAATAGGAGATTCCTTGGTACGTACGTTTTACTTTAAATATTATAATAAAATTTTGTGTACTTACTTCTTAATAAAGGGGGGAATCCAATATTTGAGATTTTGGGACCCCATTTTAGCCCCCATCTAAAAATGGACATGAAATTCTTAATTTTCAGACAATTTTGATGGGGAAAAAAGCAAACCTCAGCTTTTTCTGACCTCTAGAACGTCATTTTCGGGTGTTTTTCTGTCTGTAGTCATTGTTTCGGCGTTTTCATTTTTTCCAAACCTAATTTTTTGACATTTTTTCGTATCAACTTCTACAATTTTTTTCGAAATGACTTCAAACTTGAAATATACATAGATGGATCTATTACGCACAAAATGCCAATAGAAGTTTTTCGATTTTTGGAAAATTGTGCTCAGCAATTAAAAAAAAAAAATAGGTTTTGAAATTCGACATTGCTGACACAATTTTCCAAAAATTAAAAACTTCTTGTGCATTTTTGTGCGTATAGACCGCATCTATTTAATGTTCTTAAGTTTGAAGTCCATTCGAAAAATTGTGTAGTTGATACGAAATATGTAAAAAAATTAGTTTGGAAAAATGTAAACACGAAAAATGATACGGACAAGAAAAACACCCGAAATGACGTTCTTAAGTCAGAAAGCTGCGGTTTGCTTTTTTCCTCATCAAAATTGTCTGAAATTAAGAATTTTATGTCCATTTTTAGGTGGGGGCTAAAATGGGGTCCCAAAATCTCCAATATTGGATCTTCCCCTTCAGTGAACATATCTGCAAGGACATCAATATGAATAGCTCTGATATTAAGGCAGGTGTAAATTAATAAATACATTTTTTGAAGTTTCCTATACTTTTTTAATTTTTTCTGTACATCTTTGAATGTTAGTAATTATTAGCCATAACCATATCTGACAGAGATTTAAAGTAGTAGAAATTATATATACATATATATATATATATATATATATATTATTATATATATATATATATTATATATATATATATATATATATATATATAATATATATATATATATATAATATATATATATATATATATATATTTTTGTGTTATCTTTATTATATAATATATATATATATATATATATATATATATATATATATATATATATATATATATATATATATATATATATATATATATATATATATATATATATATATATATACTATATATATAGTATATATATATATATTATTGTTTGCAGCAAACTTGAAATGAAGAACTCAGATAAAAATGAAATGGAGCGGTGAAAACGAAGAATATACCAATAAGTCAACTAAGACTACACAAGAGGCAATTCCTCCTACTTCGCATATTTCGCATGATGAAGAACCCACACCCAGCCCAGCACCTCGACGAGTCAAGATATGGGTCCAGATTTTGGAGCTAGCGTTTCAGTAGATGAATCACGAAAATGACATTGGTAGATACGTTGGACATTCATCTATGATTTTGACTGAGAAAAAGAACAGTTACTGAAAGAGTGTTGGATTCCACCTAGGACCTATAATTTTTTGAAAGATGCTACCCATTTAAAGAGGAAATTCAATTATGAATAGTTGGAGACATATTCAACTTGGCTGACATATTCCAGGTTCCTAAAGGGAGCATTTTGCAAGCTTTGTATTTTATTTCCACCAAGTTAAAGTTCGGTAAGAGGAGTACTAGGCTCTTTAATAATAAGACCTTTCACTAAATATAAAGATGTTCATGCGGTTTGTAAGGGACATACAAACACAGAGTGGAAATAAAATTGCTGTTGAAGTGCAAGATTGTTCTACAGGACGTGCCGGTTAGACATTCAAATTAACAGATTCTTTAAAAAATCATAGAGAAAATAAAAAAATATATATTCAATAATTTCATGTGTGACATTTTCTGGTACGGCGCGATTTACCGCTTCGGGGTAAGCATCATGATGAGGGAGTGTTGCAAGATTTCTGCCGCTTGCGAATAGATGCCGGAGATCAGTCATTGAAAAACCATTTTGAAAAGGGGAAGAAAAATGCCACATACCAATCAGGTCAGATTCAGAATGAGATCATTTCTCTATGTGATACTACTATAGGAAAGCATCGTTAATAAGGTAAAGGAAGCGTGTGCGTTAGCTTACTAGCAGATGAAATCGCTGATATTTCTGGAAAGGAATAATTATCCATAGGTTGCGCTAAATTTCGAACAAAGAGTCGATGAGTCAAGAGGAATTTATTGGCTTTGTAGAAATGAAAGCGCTTGACGCAAACCATTGCGAGCATTGAGATTTTGTCAGCGACTCGAAGAACTGTGGATGCCGAGAACTGCGTAGGCTTGGGTTTCGATGGTGTCTAACGATGTTTGAAAAGAGGGAGTTTAAACAGTAATATTGCGGAAAGTATAAAAACATTGTTCTTTCAATGATTTTCTTCGCACAAACAAAATCTAGTAGTAAATGATTTTTGAACGCAATACCGAGAAATGCCCCAATACTGTTGGGAACTATAAAGGAATTGTTAGTTTTTTTCGCAGAGTCGGTCTTAATAAGAAAATTAATGCAAACATCAACAGCCTATGCCAGACCAGATGGTCCGAAACACAACAAGTGCATCAGAGTGTTTAAGGAGCACTTTGTACGAATGATGCAAGCATTTGAAATCCTTTCCATAAGGAAATACCGCCACAAGAAAAAGCGCTTTCAGTTGCATTCAGCGGCATGTAAGTCGTCATTCATCTTGGCTATGATATTGATCGCGAGTACTCTGGCGATCGTGTTAGAGCCATTGTAAATGCTCTCGCAATCCAAGACTTGGATTATCTTCCAAACGCTCGCAGCAGATTCACCACATTGTTTTTAAAATGGTTAGGAGTCATCGAAGATGAAGAAACAAAATACGCGATGAAGTGTTTAAAAGAAGCTAATTCAATCGCCGGAAACTGGGACTTGATCTGAATATGCCACGGATTGTTGGTAGGCAGCAGCAACGCAGCAACCATCCAGCTACAAATCATGGATTCTGGAGAAGATCCTTTTTATAATTCGTATGCCTGGATTCTATAAGCCTCTTCTTTGATTACGGGTTTTTTAACTGAAAATACACTGTTATGCATTGAATATTACATACTTCCAATGCTACCATAACAATCGATGAGTTAAAGGAAAGACAGCTTCATTTTATAGTTTTTTACCACTTAGAAGGCATAGTAGAAGAGCTAGACTTTTGTAAAATTTGAAGGACAAGAAACTGTTTTGTGAAGAACTAAAAACCTTGTTATCTCCCTAGTCTTAAAGAGACCTTTCTTTCCGTCGACGAAAAAGGCTTTGATGATACTACTGCGCACCAGCCATGCACCACCTAAAGCCGGTAGAAAACTCTTTCAGTAGCTCTGCGAAGGATCAAGAGCTTGGCTGCGGAAGTATATGGAAGACGACAGGTTAAACGGACTGGCTATGATGAGTGTACAAAGAAAATTTGTGTTTTGACAATTATGATTATTTTATTTAAACAGTAGTTGATAAATTTGCCTTGACCCTAGGAAATTACTTTTTTAATAATATCAATTTTGCAACTGCTCTATATTGTATTTGATATTGCATATTGTATTTGATATTCTATTGTTTTAAATAAATAATTTTTTTTAAACTTTTTCATGTTAATATAAATTAACAATGTTTTCTAGTTTTTATATTTCTTTCTTTTATATATATATATATATATATATATATATATATATATATATATATATATATATATATATATATATATATATTATATATTATTATATAAATATCTAAAACTCCACGGTTGCTACACTTTTGAAAGTTAAGTTGATAACTGCATTTCTTTTTTAGATCTTTTAATAGTGCAGACAGGTACTAGTTTGTCTTTTAAGGTCTTTCGTAAGCCAACACAGACAAACCAACTTTTACATTATTTTTCTTTCCACCCTCCCTATATCAAAAATAATATTATTTATAATACGTTTCTTAGATCGTTTCATTACTGTGACCCTCCATTTCTTAAACAAGAAATCAGTTTTGTGTTTCGAACATTCGAAAAACTTGCATATCCCATTTTCTAATTAAACGTAAATATAAACATGCTTACTCCAGTTTTTTTTGGAATTGAGGATGGGCACTCCTTTTAATATTGAAAATGTTAAAATTGTCCTTTTTTCACCTTTTTTTTTCTTGTCATTAAGTTTATGCTTGAACATTTATTTGATGTCAAGCTAATTTTTAGTTACCCTCCTACAAGTTTTAGTTAAGAACAATACTACCAAATCGGAAGTCAAGGAGGTTTGTTTTATTTTTTCATTGTATAGTAGTATATTTTTAATTATTTTTAGCACTTAAATTTTCTAAGTTAGGATTTAGTTTCCTCAATTTTTTATCCCGATTGCTCCTTTTGTTTTAGTCTGTTTTTGTCTATTGTTCTTATTTGTGTATGTGTGTCGAGTGTGTGTGTGTGTGTGTGTGTGAAAGATGGCAGATTTGGGTAGTCGCGGGCTTTCTATTAACTTTACTAACATCCGTGGCTTAAACTCTAACTTTGTCTCTGTGGAATATCACCTCTCTAACTCTAACCCTTAAATTTTGCTCTTGTCTGAGACTCAGATGGCTAAGAATTTATCCTCTAACTCGTTTAATGTATCTAACTATAACTTATTTCATAATTTCCGTCTGAAGGGTGGGAGTGTGGTCTATGTAAAACCATTAATATCCTGTAACAGCCGTCTCTTGAATCTCCGATCTCGCTAAATTCGATGTCTTCTGTGGCTTTCAAACTTTCTTCTTCTACTGGCAATAACCTTGTGCTTTCTGCTACCTGTTCTCTAACAGAACGGGAGATTTTCACTCTTTTCTTTGATATCTTTGCCTACCTGCTATAGAGACATTTTATATTCTTCTCATCCAAATACTGAGGTCTCTATTTAGGGGATTTCCAATGAACACAACACTGAATGGTTGGGGTCCTCTCATACTGATTTAGGTGGGGAGGAGGCGCGAATCATTCAGGCATTCTCAACGATCTGAGGCAACTAATCAAAGAACTACACACATCAGGATGCGTCCAACAATTCTTGAACACACTCTGACTATTGTTTCACCACTAGTCCCTTCTCTCTAAAAATTCACACTACGCTCTTATTGGTAAATCTAACCACACAACTATATCTCTAACTTTAATACTTTCTTCTCTCCAACATCTCCATCCTGCCCTATGCGTTTTTTCTGGCACTTTGATGGGGCTTATTGGGGGGGGGGGGGCTTGCATCGCTTCTACACTAACAATAATTGGAATGACTGCTTTGACTCTGATGACGCTTCGGCTTCTGCCACTAATGTTGGGAGCTGTAATCGTTGACGGGATGAGCAGGTCATTCCTTCTTCGACAGATCTTTCTCTCTCATAAATCAATGGTTCGAGTCGTGCTTGCCTCTCTGGCTTCAGGCTAGAGAACAGCGCGTATCGGAGTTGGAAAAATTCTCGTTTCATTATCATCTCGCTAATTTTCACTCAGCTAGAAATAGTTGCAGGGCACTCTTCGAAGAGTAAAGCGAAGCGGGCTTTCATCAAACGAAAGTGCCCTAACCTCCTTGGTTCTCCTACTGACAAATCTTTCTAGCCTGCATGACAAAAACATCTCTAACACTTCTGTAATCTGCTTCCTCTTTATTCGATTTCTGATGGCTCTGTTGATAATCTCCAACTGAAAAGGCCAATCTCTTCGGCTCCTTATTTCCTTTAACTCAGGCCTGTAACGATTTCTGACATTCTTCCTCTGCTCTTTCCTCTCAGGTTCGTATGTTTTGCCTGTGATTACATTTGATCGGGTGCATTGGGCCTGAGATCTTGAACGTTAGGAAGGGGTGGCCGGAAAATAGCCGAGCTGGCGCCTCCCCCTGCATTCAACTATATTTCTATTTCAATACTAACACTTTCTTCAGTGTTGGAAGCAAGCACATTGTCCAACTATTCCGAAAAAAGGAAGCCGCTCTGATCGCTTCTAACTATTCGCGCATAGCTCTCTTGTATTTCTATCTAATGATCTTTAAACCTTTCTACTCTGCCATTTCTTCGACATCTGGATCTCAATTTCTCTTTCGATGCAGTATAGCTTCGCGTTTGAGGTCTGCTGGCGATATTACTTTCCTTTTACCGATTTATTGGTTTTCAGGCTCTTAGGAACTACGCGGAGACTTGCGTGGTGGCGTTTTGACATATCTAAGCATTTGACCAGGTATGGCAGGCATCACTGCTCTCGCAGCTCCGCTTCCTTTGGAATTTCCTTGTTCTCTTTGCCTTACTATGTCTGTTTCTTTCAAGTCCTCAATATTGGCTGGGGTTGTATGGAGGGATTTTCTTTTTTCTGTCAATAGTGGTGTTCCTCGGGGTTCTGTCTTATCTCCTACTTTATTCTTATTTTTCATTAATGATCTTCTCGGACCTGCACATAGCACTAACTCATATGCCATTCATATGCCGATGAGTCGACCTTCTTCTTCAACTCATTTCAATTCCTCCATCTCCCTCTTTTACTTCTAGAATTGGCTCTGTCTTAATCTTAACGATTCTATTCTCGCTGATTGGATAGAATTTCAGATTGGTCGTCTCAACCTTGTGAAATTAATTCTTTAAAAACTCAACTTCTACATATTCGCTTCTCAAAACACTTCTAACTTTCTATCTTTTCGAGCGGTCTCTCGTCTCTCTGTTGACAATATAAACATTCTTGGCCTAACATAAACAAAAAAATGTCTTGGAAACCTCACATCACAACGTTGCTAGGGCGGCCCTCAAAGAAACTGGAAGTTCTGTTAAGACTGCGAGACTTTTTTTCCTCTCTCAGTTACTCCAGCTATACAAGTGTCTCATCCGCCCTTGTTATGGAGTACTGCTGTCATATCTGGGGGGGCTCTGGTTTTCATCCGGCTTTTGATCTAGGGTTCAGTCAAAGCCAGGCTTATAACTGTTCCTGTACTTTCCATGTTCACTTTTACCGTTTATGCTTTTGCGGCGCATGTTGGTACTTTTATCTCTTTTCTATAGGTACAGCAGCGGCATGTGCTTGAGGTGAACTTACGCACTCGCGTACCACCATGCTTTACGAAGCCTCTAGACAAGGGGTGCTGTGTAAGCCGCACAGAGTTTTTCTGTAGATATTGGTAAATCCAGGCTAGTTCGCTGGCGGTGCTTCCTTCTTTCCTGCCACTCTGTTCTGTGGAATTCTCTCCATCTTCTGTGTTTTCTGCTGAATTTAATCTCCTATATACTTTAAAGCTGCGAGGTCTGTGCTCTGTTGCGTAAATTTGCGCTAGCGATAAATTTTGCCGTGCAACACCCCTTTCTGAATAGGGCTTGCCCGTGAGTGGTGTGACAACTGTAAAAAAAAAAAAGCTAATTTTTAGTTACCCATGAAGAGCCTCGCTGCGAGTTTTAAGTTTAAGAACAATTTTAGCACATGTCTATCGCATGTGCTGTTTACGAGATTCCGTGTCTTATATGTGGAGAATCTTATTTTGGTGAAACTTTGAAGACTTTAAAAGTTAGATTAGATCAACATAGAGGAGAAGTCAGGAGGGGTAATACAAGCAATGCTATTTTTAGACATTTGTCTCAAAGTGATCATTTTGTTAACTGGGAGGGTGCTAAGTTTTTGTTTCTCTCTAAGAATAAATATTTGAATCAATTGATGGAATCTTTTTTTATTTCTACGAAAGGTAATTTTAATTTGTCAGAAGGATTTTTTAATTTTGACCCTGTTGCAAAGAAGTTCATAACGGAGAAATATAAATATTTAGCGTTCAAATAATAATGTGCAGGAAGCAGAAGATGACGCCATTTTGTTTTTTGCTTACGTATGTTTTCATTCATTTTGTCGCATTAAAAAGTCTTTCCTTTTTTTAGTTCTGAAGAGGAGACTAACTATTAAGTTCTCCGAAACGTAAACTCCTAAATTTTTATAAAAAAAAAATTGTATTTCCCTAGATATATGTTTTAATGGTTTTAAAAGTACCTTTGTTTTGTATATATTACTATATAAATGTATATACACACTATTATATATATATATATTATATATACATAAAAATATATACTATAACATATATTTATATTAATATATATATATATAATATATATATATATATATATATATTTAATTAAGGGCACGCTCCAATTATTGCTTCGGGCTGAGCCCAATTTCCCCCCTCCTAAAAATGGAAATAAAATTCGAATTTTCATTTAGTTATTGCTACACTTTTATTTGTATAGAAAAAATCTCAAGCTTTTTTAAATAAGGCAAAACTTTCTCCTAACAATTTTTTTCGAATGACTTCAACTTGAAATATACAAAGATTGGGATTATTATCTAAGAAGTGTAGCAACGGAATTTTGATATTTGACCCCATATGTGAGCATTGGTCGATTTTACAAAACCTACTATTTTTGGGTTTTCAAATTGAAAGCTGGGATATTTTTTTTTCTGCTTATCCTATCTGCATAAAATTTTGCAGGATATTTGTTAGTCGGAAGAGTGCACATTTTTTATTAGATAACTTCCGTTATTTATGGCAGTAGTTTTTGGATTTGCTCGTGAACAAATTTTAAAAAAATTTTAGATGAGCGGATATTTTCAAATTTTTCTTTTGAGTATACAGAAAAATTATCTAAGTAAAAAGATGTATCTAGCGACTATACACTTTGAATTTGATGTTGATCCTACATATTTTAAAATATTACCAGTATTTTTCAAACATTTAATTTAAATATATTTGCTTAATTGTCATTACGCTATAAAAGGAAAACAAATGAAAATCGGATAAGAATATATGAGTTTTTTTTACATTATTATCCTGTGTACAATCCGCTCCTGGAGTTTGGTCCGTTCCTCCCGACTCACCCTATATATATATATATATACTTATATATATATATATATAATATATATATATATATATTATAATATATATATATATTATATATATATATATATATATATATATATTATATATTATGTATATATATATATATATATTATATATATATATATTATATTATTATATCATATATATATACTATATATATATATATTATATATATATATATATATATTATATATATATATATAATATATATATTTATATATATATATATATTATATATTTTATTAAAAAAATATAATATTTGTTTATACATTATGTATATATATATATTATATATATATACTATATATATATATATATATATATATATATATATATATATAATATATATATATTATATATATATATATATATATATATACATATATATTAATATATTAGAGAGGGCAGAATATTCGCATGGTTTTCCCATTATTACATTGACATTTGCATTCTGATATAGGAAAAAATATTCGCACTACATTTTATTTGTACACATGGAAAAAAAAATTATTTTTGGCTTTTCCTCTCTGACTCGCTCTCAAATGCGATATAAGACTGTTCGGTGGGATTTGTTTAAAATTTGGTTACATTTTTGATAAGTTTGTCTAGAATGAATTAACTGTTTACCGTCACTGAGTCGTTGCAAAAATTTAGTCAAACTCCGAGTCTAACAATATTAATAGACTTGTTACGTATTAGTAATACTACGTCTCGAACAATTGCGCATGGGCGTCCACTTCGCGTTGTATTTAGGATTACATCGATATTTTTTCCACTGACACCTGCAAGCGTGCATTTGCGTCGTAAAATTATTCTGCGAATGGAGAGACAAACATCTGGCTAAAAACCATCCAACAGAAAACAAAAAGAGTAGGTAGAAAAAAAACGAGTAAAAGAGGAAAATATTCGCACGCGATACAAAGCTTTTAGAAAAAAGAGAATTTTCTATTGAGTTTCATATTTAATAAAAAATATGGAACGTTAAGAGCAAAAACACAAATGGATAGGGCAGGCAAACTTTTTTGAAAGCGAGAGTAAGGATGATGCTTCTGTTTTCCTGTCGTTGAAATCTTATCTTTTTGCAAACAATATATAACGGTTTTCTAACACCATACACGTAAACGAAATACAAAGATATATTGTTTGTGAGAAATGTATGACTGGTTAAAAGCTAAAGTTTCAGAATTATTATTCTATATCAAACAATCATACAAGCTAGCTTTCTCCAACAACGAATGGTCAGACACAATCAGTAGTTTCGTTGTTCTCTATGACTAGTCATGCGATCGACAATGACGTTCATCCTCAATAATTTTGTGCGGCGAACTGACCATTCCACCAAACGTGACCTGGTTAATATCTCAGTGACATATTGAATGGTATATTGGAAAAACAATCAATTACTGGATGATGTTCACTGTGTCATTAGAGACGCTTGTGCGAATATATAAAAAGCATCGTTTCTTTTCCCCCCCCCCCCTTGAAGGAATGCAAATTCTATCAGTGTCAGCTGAAGCCTTTATATTAAAAGGTGTGGCGATCTCAAGCTGTGCGTTCTTTACTGGAGCCAAACTTGTGATCGGGCATAAAATTGGGGGGCTTTAGCGATTGCTTCTACTTCTAATGTAATTGAAATGAACTGTTTTCTCTGGGACGCTTGCTGCTTGCCGCAAGGTGGGAGCTGTAATGCGTTGATGGGATGAGCAGGTTCATTCCTTCTTCGACTAAATCTTTCTCTCATCATAATCCATGGTTCGATCGTAATTGCTCTCTGGCCATTCAGGCTAGAGCCATGCGTATCGGGGTGGAAATTCTCGTCTCACTATACGTCTGCTAATTTTCCATTCAGCCTAGAAATCGTTGCGGATTACTCTTCGACGAGCAAAAGCGGGCTTTCATCCAACGAAAAGTGCGCTAACCTCGTTGGTTCTCCTACTGACAAATCTTTCTGGCCTCTTGCAAAAAAACATCTCTAACAACTGTAAACCTTTCCTCCTCTTCTTCGATCTGATGGTTCTGTTGCTAACTCTGCCAACTGACAAGGCCAAATTCTTCGGCCTAATATTTTCTCTAATCACATGGGAGCGATTCTGGCATTCTCTTCCTCCTCCTTCTCTTCTCAAGTGTCCTATGCTTTGCCTGAGATTTGCATTTGATCGGGTGCATGGGCTTCTAAAATCTATGAACGTTAGGAGCGGGTGGCCCGGATGGCATTCTCCCCGGAGTTTTTGAGGGAGTGTGCTTCCGTGCTGGCCTTATCTCGTCAACTATATTCTTTATGCCTCAATACTGAACTTTCTCAGTGTTGGAAGCGTCGCATATGTCACCTATTCCGAAAAAGGGAAGCGCGCTCTGATCCTTCTAACTATCGCCCTAGAGCTCTCAACTGTATTCTATCTAAGATCTTTTGAAACCTTCTCACTCTCAATTTCTTGACATCTGGAATCTGCATTCTCTTCTTTCGATCGCCAAGTACGGCTTTCGGCGCTCGAGGTCTACTGGTGCTATATTTCATTATCTAAGCCAGATTAATGGTTTTCCACGCTCAGGAATTACGGGAGACTTGCGTGGTGGCGCTTGACATATCAAACATTTTGACGGGTATGGCTAACGCGTCATGCTTCTGCAAGCTCCGTCCTTTGGATTTTCTCCTTCTCTTTGCTTACTTAATGTCTAGCTTTCTTTAAAATCGCTCAATATCAGCTGTTTTTGATGGGGCGACTTCTTCTTCTTTCTGTATAGTGGTGTTCGCTGCAGGGTTCTGTCTATCTCCTACTTTATTCCTTGCTTTCATTAATGATCTTCTCTCGTCTGCACATCTAATTCTATCCACTCATATGCGATGCTCGACGCCATTCATCTTCAACTCATTTCTATTCTGCTCCTTCTTTTACTTCTAAAATTGCCTCTCTTACTCCAGCTATACAAGGGGTCTCATCCGCCCTTGTTGGAGTACTGGTACTCGCTCTCATTCTGGGTGGGCTCAGGTTTTCACCCGGCTTTTGGATAGGGTCGAGCCAAAGGCAAAAGGATTATAAACTGTCCTGTACTTTCCTACTTTCAACTTGAAACCTCTATCTTGGCGGCGCGTATGTTGGGGCTTTATCTCTTTTCTATAGGTAGGTAAGCGGAGGCGCTCGAGGGAGCTTTCACTCGCGTGCGCTCCTTTAGACGCATTCGTGCACAAGGGTGCTGTGTCCGCTACATGAGTTTTTTGTGTTGATGTTAGCAACTCAGAGCTAGTTCGCTGGGGGGGGGGGGGGGGGGGGGGGGGGGGGGGGGGGGGGGGGGGGGGGGGGGGGGGGGGGGGGGGGGGGGGGGGGGGGGGGGGGGGGGGGCGGCGCCTCCTTTCTTTCCTGCCATCTCGTGTTCTGTGGAATTCTCTTCCATCCTCTGTGTTTCCTACTCAATTTAATCCCCCTCACTTTAAAGCCCGCGTCTTGCTCATCTGCGTAATTTGCGTTAGGTGAAATTTTGTTGAGTGTAACCCGCCCCTCCTTGAATAGGGCTTTGCCGCGTGAGCGGTGGTGATACTGTAAAAAAAAAAAAAAAAAAAAAAAATCAGTCAGAAGACCTCTTTCAAATGTAGGTCAGTTGCGGTACATTTTAAATCATCTGACGATGATCAGAAGAATTAAATAAAGCGTGCATATTACGTTCCAAACTTTATGTAATCATGTGGTTAGCATGGCGCTGAATCAGTGCTCTGAAATGACAATAAATGGAAGAAGCTATCTGTATCTGACTGCTTTCAAGGTCGCTCTAATATAAAATAAATGTCTAACATCCCAGACAATCTATTCTTCATCTGTTTTAGCAATACTTCTACGGGCTTTTAAAGGTGTTATCATGATAATAGCAAAAACTTAACATAAATAGCTCGCGTATTCCTCTGGTTACCACGTGAAGAGAGTATTAGTTTCTCCGACAATGATCAGTCAAGGAATAAAATGATGATAACGAATGATATTGGAAGATACAACCGCTGTCCTCGCTTTAGAGTGAGTAGCGACTTGCAATCCATAGTCGTTTTCGACCTAAAGAAACCAACAAAATAATAAATTATCAGCTTTTTTTTTAAAGATAGGGTTAAAGTCAGGGCGTATGAAATTGGGAAGAGAAATTAAAAATATACAAATTTGTAAATAGTTTGCAAGAAACTCAAGAACAGCATTCGCTGTTTAAAGCCATACACCAAGCACCACTTATAGCACAGTTATCATGAATGTAATTCCTATATTCAAGTATTAATTAATGTAGTTGATAATCGCTGTCCTGAGCAAGCATCGAAAGTCGTGACGAAATACTTCAAAGGAAACGCATTTCCTTTGTCAAGAGACCTTTTACGGTGGTGAAGGAAGCCCGAAGAAACGTATACTTAATCTTTCTGTAAGCAAGGACTTACTTTCTTGTCTCGTCATTAAAGTATTGCAGTGAACGTCTTTTTTTAGTAGTGGTTTGGTATGATCTATGATGTAATATATATAATATATATATATATATTTATATATATATATATATATATATATATTATATATAATATAATATTATCTATTTATATATATATTATACTATATATATATTTATATATATATATATACACCTTTCCCTCGGCTCCTTCATATATATATATATATATATATTATAATATACATACTTACTATATATATATATATAGTATATATATATATAATATATATATATATATATATATAATATTATATATATATATATATTTATATATATATTATATATATATATATATATATATATATTATTATTATAGTATATAATATATATTATATATATATATATATATACTAATATATATACACAATATATATATATATATATATATTATATATATATATATTATATATATATATATATATATATATTTATATACATATATATTATATACTATATATATATATTTATATATATATTATATATATATTATAAATATATAAATAATATATATACTATATATATATATATATATATATATATATATATATATTATATATATATATATATTATATTATATATATATATCATATATATATTATATATTTATATATAATATAATTATATATATATATAGTATATTTATATATATATATATATTATATATGATATATACAATATATATATATAATATATATATATATATATATATATATATTGTAACACAGATTACTTACTCATGTAAATTGAATACTTAAAAACGGCAGCTCAATAGTGAACACGTGAACTGAATTTGAACTGGCTTTATTCTATAACAACCAAGAATCCAAACAGAAGTTACCACAGGATACTTAATTTACGCCACTCTGGGGCATTAATATCTTGACCATAAAGATAGACCTGGACCTGAATTATCCCTAAAATAATTGCATAAAAAAATTCTGACACCAAAATCCTGTCTGGTCAAAATAAGACTACCGCAGTGCGAGGGATTTAAAATAGAATTGATTAACCGCAATATAAATAAATTATTTATTTAAAAATGAAATATATAATTTAATCCAATACTAACCACAAGTAAATAAATATGCCAGATATTATGAACTAAATTTTATAATATGTTACTATATAAAAGAAAGAACATAAGATAAGACATCATAAAAAAATATAATAAAATATATTGAAAATAGATAAGAATAAATGCAGCAAAATAAATAAATAAACGTACCGGTTATTATGAACCAAATTTTATAATATATTACTATATTATAAAAGAAAGAACATAACAAAGTATACACAATCTGCAAAGCTTAGTAACTATAGGACAATAACTGATAGGTTTTTGCAATAGCGCATCATACAGAGGTGATTTATCACCAATGTAAAAATTTCAAATTATTAATTATTATTATTATTATTATTATTCATTAATCATTATTATTATTAATTTATATTATTATTATTATTATATTATTATTATTGATTATATTATTATATTATTTATTAGTTATATAATGATCATCATCATCATCATGCAAGAAATCATCATCAATCATCATCATCAAATCATCATCATCATCATCATCATCATCATCATGCAAGAAACATTTCGATTATGATTATTGATTATTGATTAATTATTATTATTATTACTTATTAATTAATCCCTATTATTATTATTAATTATATGTATATTAGTTATTATTATCTATTATTATGTGATATTAAAAATTATTGATTTTAAAAATAATTAAATATTAAATTTTATTATTATTATTATTCAACGTACTTTTTACGAAGTTCTTTCAATACTTCTAAATAGTTCTTTATTTTTGTAAGCTGCATTATAGGAATAATAGTTAGTTGAAACCGTGATCAATGCCTGGAAGGTCATGCAGGCGAAAGTATTGTATTCGGCGGGATATTATAAAGCTTGTTAACTTCTTTTTTTCCTCGAATAGTGCCTTAATAAAATTTCTTCTGAAAAAAAAAAGGACTATTTAGAAGAATTGAAAGAACTTGTAAATAAGTACGTGTAACATTGACGGCTGATATAAATTTATGTATTATTCAGTTATTATCTTATTATGTATTATGAATTGATTAATTATTGATTATTATAATTATTATTGTTATTATTGATTATTTTGATTATTATTGTATTATTATTATTGTATTATTATGTATTATGTATTATTATTATTATAGTAGTAGGTGGGAGTAGTAGTAGTAGGTAGTAGTAGTCAGTAGTAGTAAGAGCTATTTAATAATCCAGTAACAAAAGGTTTTCCATTAAGATAAGAACCTTATATAATATCACATAAACTAAGAACATAACATGCCTTACGTACGAATAAACAGTCAACATTAACAAAATACACTGATTAATATCAGTAAAGTAACTACCACAGCATCACAAAACGTAACCTTCTCCCTTACACCCCTACAAAGAAACTAACTATCATACTTACCAAGGTTTGATGCTATATGACACAGAAGTTCAGTAAGGCGTACACTGCAGGCTTATCATTAGGAATACTTTCATGTTTATACAAAAGCTTTCACGAATGCACTCACTCATCAATTTTCAGCGACGAGCCCCACTACTTGGAGATCACCCCCAGAGAGATGCATGAAGACCCATCTCGGGGTACCCCGAAGGGGGGTGTAAGCTGTTACATAATGCCATAGCCCAAAAGGTGTGTAAAAATGTAATTTTTTTACGTTATAAACATAAAAAGAATAAAAGTTTTGTATGTTATACAAAATATGACTTGAATCAATAGATCAATAGATCACGGGTGGGTCGGGGAGGGTAGGGTGGGTGGTTTGATTTACTGATTTACTGCTTTAGATGGTGTAAAAACGCATTTTTTTACGTTATAAACATGGAAAGCAAAAATTTAGTAAAAATTATATTTTTAAGCGAAATAAAATAAAAGTTAATTAAAAAATATATAAAATATAACAAAAATTTGAAAATAAATTACAAAATTTAAATTAGCACAAAGAATAAAATAGCACGCGATATATTTTAGTTGACGTTTAAAAAAAGTAAACGAGATTTGAAAATAGAAATGTCAGTCTTCAACCTTTAGAAACCGGGATATCTTTGTAAGATGCATCGTTCCTCCTTCCTCCTTCCTCCTTCCTCCTTCCTCCTTCCTTTTTCCTTCTTCTTCCTTCCTCCATCTTTTTCTGCTTTGCGCTCCATGCATTTCTTCTGGGGACCCCCAGACACCCATTACGAACTTACAACCCTCATATTCGAGTTCTACGACCTTATAAACATATATTTTGATAACAATATGGGTTCTAAACGAATATTCATTAACTCAGCACCGCACCAGCTCCAGCACCGGTGCCGACCTCGACTCCGGCTCCTTCCTTCTCTGACTCCGCCTCCGACTCTTTTCTCCACTTCTCTTACGCATACTGTTCGTTTCTACTGGGGACCCAACTCCGGGGAGTCCCCAGACAACCATTACAAACTTATAACCTTCATATTCGAGATCTACGGGTTCGATAACATATATAAGGATACAAATATTGTATCATTATACAAATATTTAATAACTCGGCACCACGCCGGAGCCAGCATCGGTGCCAGCTCCGAATCTGAATCCGGGTCTGAATCCGACTCCGACTCCGGCACCGAATCCTTTCTCCAAATTTCAACCTTCTACTATCATTTCTTATTTTTAAGGGGCGACAGCCCCCTCCGGGGGGCGCACGGATCCGTAACCTCGTGTATGCATGCTACAGGAATCGATTTCGACTCAAAATCGATACCCTGCGGGTATTGATTTTTCGACTCGCTCAAGGTCAAATTTACTTTCACTTTTATAGTGCCAGAGCACAATCCTACTATATTTATATATATATATATATATATATATATAATATATATATATATATATATATATATATATATATATATATATATATATATATATATATATTATTACGTCTTACTATAGCTGTTCTTTCCTCAGGGAGGCCTACGGCCTGTCAGCGGAGACAACATCGATTTCCAGCAGTCCTTTTTAGAAGTATACCATCCTCCATAAGCTTGGCGCATCTCGGACAATCCATGTCTTCTCAGGGTTCTCTCCCGCAATAAATTTCCATCTCCCCTCGGTGCTCCTCTCGGCCTTACTCCCCTCCACTTCCAACCACCACCGTTCTAGCTCGCGAACTCGTCTTGTCCGGCATCCTTACTATATGCCCCACCATCTCAATCTCGCCGAAGTCTATCCCTGTTCAACACCCGGGCACCACACCAACTCTCTCCCTAACCCTTTCGTTTCTCACTCTATCTCTCTAATTCTTTCCCAACTATCGTCCTCATCACCTTCATTTCAGCAGCTTCGATCCTTTTTTCCTCTCTTGTTGTATGCTCCATGTTTCTGCT
Source organism: Trachelipus rathkii (assembly GCA_015478945.1). Taxonomy (NCBI): domain Eukaryota; kingdom Metazoa; phylum Arthropoda; class Malacostraca; order Isopoda; family Trachelipodidae; genus Trachelipus; species Trachelipus rathkii. The sequence goes on along the minus strand of JABUQX010015711.1, from coordinate 9,377 downwards.
CCATACGTCACTATGTGGGTACCAGTATGCTATCAATATAATCTTCTTCACTTTTAAATCCATCACCCGATCCTTCATAATTGGATATACGCTCTCATTGTTTCTTCCCTTCCGTAATTTTATTCGGTCGTGATTCTAGTTATACAAAGCCGCCACTCCTCCCTTGCTTGTAAATACGCCAACCCAGAGTAACAATACTGTATCTACATTTCTCAAATCTTTCATCACAATACAATGACGAATCTCCACTTCTCCCCTCATCCCTCTACCCAACTCTCATTATCACTGTCTTTTGCTGTAGTTCATCTCTAAAACCAATCTCCTTCAATTTCTGTCAAAACTTTCATAAGTCCCTCTCAATACTCCTCTCCCACTGCTCAACATGCCAAATCAACCGCATACACCATTATATCACATCAGATTCAGAAATTCCTATTTAACCTTCTGATTACTACATCTAAGTACGCTATAAAGAGTAAGGGAGACAGGAAACTACCCTGTCTGACTCCCGTCCCCACCTCGAACCATTTCTCATTTTTACATCCTGTTCTCACTTTACACTCACAAACGCTATAAACAAGCTTTTTATTGCTCTCCTGAGTCTTTCCTCCACTCCGTAACAGGCTTCCCCCACATCCTCCAAAGTCTGGCTCTGGTACCGAGTCAAATGCCTTTCTTAAGGTCCAGGAAAGGCTAATATTATGCTGTTTTATTAAAATTTCCCAGCTCTGTTCTCCAACACTATTCTTAAAGCAAACAACAGATCCGAAGTACTCCTGCCCTTCCTGTACCCCCATATTGTTCTCTCCCAACTGTTCTTCCATCACTGCCTATATATAATATATATATATATATATATATATATATATATATATATATATATATATATATATATATATATATATATATATATATATATTATATATATATATAATACCTATATATATATATTATATATATATATATATATGATATATATAATATATATATACTAATGAATAAATAAATACTCGAAAATATTTTGCATATCGTATCAAAATGATTCACAGGAAGGGAAAAAAACTCCCGAGGCAAAAAAAAATCTTCAAAGTGAAATGGGTTTTCATCCAAAACTTTAGCCTTAATTATTTCCAAAGGAAGAAACGAAAATTTAAAAAAAAATATATATATTTTTGATCCTTTCAAGTCGTCATGAATTCTCAAGATGAAAAATCTCTCCTTTGATAATTTAAATTTTAAAAATTTAAATTTTTAGGTTTCTTTTGGTTCGATTGTTTGAATTTGTATTGATTGATCAGTAAATCGATTATATATCGATTATTTTTCTTCCTAAAAAAATGTTTTACATATTTATGGGAGCATAAATGAATTGAGGGGAGGGGAGGCGAGAGTGAAAGATCGAATCAAGAGTAGATTATTACCCAGGTCACCTCTCAAAATGGGTTCTTACGCAGGTCATCTTTCATTGAATGGTATTTAGAAATCTTATCCTTAAAAAATAAATATTATATAGTCAATAAGTAAAACAATAAATTGTTAATAAAAAATATCCAGTTGTTGCTGAGTAGTTAGTTCTATAATTCCTCAACTGTCAATTATATTAATCGAGTTAATTTAATTTTCAAATATTAAAATTTATCCTAATTTAAATTTTAATTATATTAAATTTCAATTATATATTTTAATAGTGCAGATGAATCCTTATATCAATGTATCAGTACAACATTTCTCGATATTTCTGAATTAACCTATCAAGGGGTATCAATATATAAAATATTTCTAAATTATCTTATCAAGGAGTATCAATATATAAAGTATTTCTGAATTATCTTATCAAGAAGTATCAATATATAAAGTATTTCTGAATTAACTTATTAAAGGGTATCAATATATAAAGTAACTGAATTAACTTATCAAAGGGCATCAATATATAAAGTATTTCTGAATTATCTTATCAAGGAGTATCAATATATAAAGCATTTCTTAATTAACTTATCAAGGGGTATTAATTTATAAAATATTTCTGAATTAACTTATTAAAGGGTATCAATATAAAAAGTATTTCTAAATTGATTTATCAAGTGGTATCAATATACAAAGTATTTCTGAATTAACCTATCAAGTGGTATCAATATACAAAGAATTTCTGAATTAACTTACCAAGTGGTATCAATATATAAAGTATTTCTGAATTAACTTATCAAAGGGTATCAATATATAAAGTTATGTATCTTCGCGATATATCAATGCTTCGCTATGTATTGATGTATCTAGATGTATCTATATATCAATGCATTGATTTGTCCAATGGCTGGTTTTAATGATTCGTGGAACATATCAATGCGGAATCATCACATCCAATATTAGCAATATGGCTGCCTATGCGAAAGTGAATAAAGAAGATGCACAAAAATAAATGTGAATGCTAAGTTTGATTAAAGCATATAGTTGCTGACTGCTACGCGCTTGCGAACTGCAAATGCTTATGTAACCATATATATATATATATATATATATATATATATATATATATATATATATAATATAATATATATATATATATATATAATATATACGGTATACATATATATAATATAATATATATAATATATATTAATTAATATATATATTATATAATAAAATATATATATATATATATATTATATATAATATATAATATATATATATATATATATAATATTATATATATATAATATATATATATATATATATATATATATATATATATATATATATATATATATATATATATATATATATATATAAATATATATTATAATATAATATATATATAATATAATATATAATATAAATATATTATATATATATTAAATTTAATATTATATATATATATATATTAATATATATATATATAATATAATATATATATATAATATAAGATAACCAATGCAGGTTTTAAAATTTTATAGTAATATTATATATATATATATATTAGTGTTGCACCGATACCAAAATTTAGTCCGATACGAACGATACAAATACTCCACCAATACGATACAAAATTTGCCGATACCCAACCGAAATACCGATACTATCCAAAAAATATGACTAAATAAATAATATATATAATATATATATATAATTATATATAATATATATATAATATATATATATATATAATATATAAAATATATATATATATATTAGTGATGCAAGTAACATCCGCATCCGCACATTAAAGATCGTCATCCGCCGCCCGCTTGCCCCTGCGAGTTTGCGCGATATATTGTCTAGATTTGATTAAGAATTTGCTTTAGATGAATCTGGACGAAACTTTAAGTGAGAGACAGGAACTCGACTCAAACATGTAATGATGACTCATGATCTCACAGCATAAGTTCATAATAATTTGATCAACTGTTATCAAAACGTTCAAACTCCTGGAATATACACTCATATATGCGAAAAATGGTATTGCTCAAAGAACTTCTTACTTGTACACCAGTTCGTATTCCAAAATGAACTTTTTACTAAGTGAAATAACACACAAAAGACAGCATTGGCGATTTAAACCGATTGAATAAATTTACAAAAAAAAAAAAAAAAAAAAAAAAAAAAAACAGTGCCTCTAGAGCTTCTGTCTCCGATGTAATACCATTAATCTAAACAACGTTAAAGAAGCATTTTGAACCATCTTCAAATGAAAAATACGGTTTAAAAAGAAAGAAAGAGAATAAAACTAGAAGCTAGAGAAAAACGCTTTTCTGTGAAAATAATGACCTTCAAACTATTGCAACTACTTAGATCCCCAATTATAAAGGCGTTTTTTTGAACACCAATTTTAGAACAAAGTTAAATCTCACTTAATATTGCCAGTTAAAAAACTTCAATCTGAAAAGCCACCCATTAAAAGAAAAAAAAAAACAAATCTAAAGAACCAACACTTCTACAAGAAATCAAATAACAGATTCACGGAAACATTTCTACAGTCCAGTAAGTATAAAAACATAACTCATAACTAAAAAGTAGTGCAAATGATTGAAAACTATCACCAAGAAAAAACGATTAGATTCCAAATGATGATCATCAGTTGGTGGAAAGTTAAGCAAAATGATTACCCACGCTTGAGTAAAAAACTCAAGGAAAATACTTGCCTCGTCCCCAAACAGTATCCAATGAAAGAGTAGATTTAGCAATGCGCCTAATATAGATGAAAAGAGAAACACTCTCAGCAGAAAGGCAGAAAAATGATGTTCTTCAAGCACAACCTTCCTATATTGAATTCAAAGTACTAGGCAAAAAAGATATAATCATATAAAATCTCTTTCAAATTAAGGCGAGGTTGGGAAGAGGTGTTGTACATTTAAGTTGGTCCCGTTCCCGCACCTTGGTAATACAATTATAATCAATAGATTGTTGCTAAAACTCCATATATAATATATATATATATATATATAATATATAATTAATATATATATATATATAATATATATATAATATAATATATAATATATATAATATAATAAAAATATATATATATTAATATATATATATACATATATGGAGATTCATGAATATTATTTATACGATGGAAATAAAAACGCCATAGCATGAACTTATGGTGCAAAAGTTTATATGAGACAAAAAACAAATAAGTCAATTTACTTCTTAAAAATATCTCATTTAAATGTTGCAGCGACTACGGTTAAAGGCCATCCTGAAGTCCAATCGGGACGACGCTTCGAGCTAGGCCGGTATGTCGCGAATAACCCGAGCAATGTTGGCTCTTAAGCGTTGATGGAGGCTGCTATAACCTTGAAGACCAAGACTCACTTAAACCCAAAGAAAATAATCAATGTGTGATATCGCATATCTAGAGCCAATTCACAGGCCCGAAACGTGAAATCAAAGCTCATCAAAATGATTTCTCAATAGTTCCATTGTCCTCACGTTATTAATGCAAGTAAGCGCCGTCTTGTGAACCCCCCTTGACCTCCGTGAGCTTTGTTTCAACAAGACGGCCTACTTGCCATACAGCCGAAACAAATAGACCTATATGAAAAAATCATTTTGTGAGCAATGATTTCCAACGTTGACCTGGGAATTGGCTTCTAGATCGTCTAATTCACACCATGGGAATTTCTTGGAGTACGTTGAAAGTCACTATCTCAGAGGGTAAAGCCAGCCTCCATCACGCTTTAGAAGCCAACATGCTCGCGTTATTCCGCACTCCGGTCGCTGATCCTCGAACGCGATCAGTCCACGATTGAACCATATATAATTATATAATATAATATAATAATAATAATATAATTATAATATAATATATAATATATATAATAATATATAGAACTAGGCCAAGCGTCATACCTTAAATATAGGTAATAATATATATATTATAATATATATTATATATATATTATATATCATATATAATAAATATATAATATAATATATATATAATATATATATATATATATATAATATAAAATATAATATATTATTATAATATAATATTAATAAATTATAATTTATTTATATTTAATTTACCATCTCCAGGTAGGTTTCGCCCTGTCAGTTTGACCAGCATCTTCTTCCTTCTGGCCCCGAAACTCTTATCCTAAAACCTGGAAACTATTTCTCGGCCAATGCGTTCTAATCAGTCCTTATTATACACTCAGTAGGTTCACCCTTTCAGGAGCTAGCATCTTCTTCCATTCTGCCTCAACTCGCCTTCTCGCAAGAGCCTCTCTAGAAAATATGTTCTAAATCGGCATAGATTAACGCTGTCCAAGAGTAGTACATAAGCCAGAAAAGTAAAGGGCCGGTTGCTACCCTTTATACATATATATTATTATTATATTATCAATAATTAATATTACCATTATTACTATTATTAATTATTATATATATTTATTATATTATTATATTATATTATATATATATATTAATTATATTATATATTATTAATATATATATATTATTATTATTATATATATTATTATTATTATATTATTATTATAATTAATTATATATATTTTATATTTATTAATTATATTATATTATTCATTATTATTGAAATAGCCAATAGCAAGCGAAAGGTCTCTCTTCATAGATCCAACGTTCGCTTATCCAATCATCGGCCAGAATAATTTTAGTTGCCAATTTGAATTGACATTGCGATCAAGTTCAATTCTTAAATTAACATAATCCAAAAAACTAAATTGCAAATATTGTCGCTCCTCTTAATATAATATATTTATATTCTTTATAAAAATTAATAAAAGATATTTTTAATAATAAATTTTGCTACTCCACCTTTAAATTTTATAAAATTTAAAATATTTTCCTTCTTTCTATAAAATTTAAAAACAACTCATTAAAATTTAGTTAAAATAATTTGTGCAATAGTCTGATCACTCCTCATTTCAAAAGTCTTCTCATTTAATTCTGAAAGCTATTCAGACTTTTGTTGCAAGCTCTTGCAGTCTTCAGTCTTCAACTTTCTTCTCTTCAGTCTGTAGTATTTTATTTCTCCCCTCTGTTTTCAATCCGTCCATCTTCGACAACATCGGTATATATATATATAATACTATATATATATAAATATAAATAAATAATATATATAATATAAATATATATATATAATTATATTATAATATATATTATATATATATATACTAATACGCAGTTTAATTAGAAACTTTTTACTTTATTCGTAAACTGATATTTTTTATGGAAATTTATAATTCCATAAAATAATATATATATATATAATATAATATATATATAATATATATAATATATATATATAATATAATATATATAATATATATATATATATATATATATACAGTACCGTACTTTAAATGAGGGCCATGACCCCCCCCGAAATTTTCTAGAAACTAAAAATTTTTAGGTATCATAATATAAAGTGCAGAAGATAAAATAATTTATATAAAATATATGCTGGCAGGAACAAATCTCGTAAGTCCATTAGTTAAAACTAAACTTGAAAAAACCATCATAGAAAATGCCAACATAGAAATTTCAGGCTGATTTTTGAAGAATGGTTAACGCATCTGCAATCTGAACTGAGTTTGAAATTGCTCTACCAAGAATTAAATTCCAAATATACAGACCCAACATTCCTACTTCCGACCCACATACTTATTATCGCACACCCATTTTATCATTTTTGGATTATTTAATATCAGCATTAGGAAAGGTTTTTTAATTTTCCTTGCAATTTGTCATTCCGAACGGGTGTAATGTGCCATAATGAGAGATAAAAAAGATTGTTAATATTTTACAAGAAGATCTCGAAAAGCCAAATGAAGATAGTAAAAGGGCAAATGGATTATGAAGTGAATATGCATCACAGCACAGTCGCCCAAAAACCCAATAAGACTAGTTCTTGTCCATCACCAATTTCCAAAATATTACATTGTGCAAATACTGGCAATCTTTTACCCGGTTTAATGCTTCAGAGAAAAAGCCTTTCCTCAACATTAAGACTTCTGAAAAACCACTTGAAAATACTATTTAGATAAACTTATTGACTGCCCTCCTCTTACATACATCGAAATATTGATAATAAAAATGAAAAGAGTATCTCAGACTCGCTCCTCTATTCATATCAGGCAATTAATTTAAACAATTTAGTCAATGATTTTAGTATTCATATAAATTCTCCCATTTTTCTTAGGAATTAATATTTGTCCTCCACTTTATATATATATATTATATAATAATATATAATATATATATATAATATAATAATATATATATATAATAATATACATATATAATATAATATATATAAATATATATATATATATTATAATTATATATATATATATAATTATATTAATATAATATAGTATATATAATATATATATATATATATATAATATATATATATAAATATATAATATATATATAGAAAGAACGACTTTGTTGCCCCCTCCAACAAAAATTCGTACCCTTAATAATATATATATAATATATAATATAATATATACTACACACACTATATATATATATATATATATATATATATAATAATATATATCGCAAATCAATTAAGACGCAAATGCGTGTAAATCGTAAAGGCTATCGGCAAAATTTTACCATACCGATACATACGATACTACTACCTCAAAATTTTCCAAAACGATACCAATACCGATACCCTCAAAAAAGGCCGATACTGCCGATACCCATCCGTATCGCATCACTAATATATATATATATATATATAAAATATATATATATATATTATATAATATACTATATAATATTTATATATATAATATATATACTATATATATATATATATAAATATAATAATATATTAAGTAAAGTGATGACTTAATATATGATACATTAATTATTCAAACTTTAATATTTAATTATAAAATGTTAATCAATGATCTGTCCATTAAAACAGAACTTGGTAGTCCTTTGTACTACTTAATACTACTAACTAAACTAGACCTTTTATCATTATATTGAAATAATAAAAACTTCAGCCATTTAACCTTAATTTAAATAATAATAACCGACAATTTTATTTAATTAAAGTAATAAATATTATTGTCAACCATTTTATCATTACATTTAAATCCACTTATTGCGTCAAATTTATAATTGATTTAATAATAATAACGTGTAAGATTTTATCATTATTTAAATTATAAATAAAGTATAATAAATATTCTGATGCACATTAAATATATTAACAGCCAATATATTATCATCATTTAACTAATGAAACGTTAATTTCTTCCATTAATATACTTCACATCAGTTCACAAATTTTTTTCATTGAAATAAAAGAACATCCATATTAATTAATGACAATATTTTTCCATTAATTAAAAATAAATGAATTGTCACTTCTTTAATATTCATTGAATATAAATAATAAAATCACGTCAAGGTTTTGGGCCAATATCAGTCAAAGAAATAGTGAGCATATCTCTTTATTATGGAATTAATTAAGTTTAATTAATTAAACCAATAATTTTAACTGACTTTGATAAATTTAAAATATTAATTAATTAATTACTGGTCAACGGTGTTACAACAAAAGAAAATTAAAACTATAAATAAACTAGCTTAAAAACATTTTACATTAAATAATATTAACTAAATTAATAATTACTATCAACACTTACAATTAAATAATACTTAACATTAATATAATTATTACCTGTCAACATTTTTAAATATAAAAATAATTAACATAAATTAATTAATAGATTCAACATTTTTACATTAAGTTAAATAATAAATCAAATCAACCATTATCAATAAATTTAAATAATCAATTAACGGTCAACATTTTACATAAATTTAAAATAAAGATCATTCGTCATCCATTTATCTCC
>JABUQX010015710.1:80000-83640 GCA_015478945.1 Trachelipus rathkii | reverse complement strand
CTATCATTATTTTAGTAACACGACCATGATAATGATTACAAGAGCTTATATTTTCTTGATCCACTCGCCCTTCCTGATCCATAAAATGATAAACTATGGTCTCTTTGTTCTTCTGTTTTACTTGAAACATGATTTCCGAAGGCACATTAGGTTGCTTCATAGAATCCCTTACCGAAATGGGTTTCAAATCCAAAGCAAATTCTACCCCTCTTTGTTCACTTCTTGTCGTTATCTGCCTCTGTTCTAAGAAAGATGCACAATTTTCACTTTCAAGGTTTTCCGGTGCTATGAGCTGTACGTGACCACCCGACAATGAATGCAAATAAACACTTGGTGGATCTTCTAACTTTTGGCTACTATGGTCAAATTTCATAATAAACGTGTCATTAATCAACACATAAACAATACAATTAAACAATTTGCTAAAGGCATTCAAAAAATCAAATGTTGGTGCTATATTTTGTTCGAGAAAACTTTTAATTATCCTTTCTTTTGAAGAAATTCTATACTTTGTCGGAGATTTAAGCAACTCCCCAACCAAAATCTGTCTCAGCTGAACAGACTCTTCCCCCTGTAGATCATTTCTCAAACCTCCCAAACTTCATAAAGCTTTAGCGTTAAATCAATTTTTTGTTCGAAGATATTCCACCCATATCAATTAGGTCCACCCGCGTTGAATAATCAGTCTATTAGTCACTTATGACTGCTGTCTAAATATAATTTGAGAAATTTACTGTACTTTCTTACTCAAACCCATCAGAATGATGTTGTCTTTCCCTGAATATACCTGCATCTCAAAATCATATTCTGTAGATTGTTTAAACAGTTCTTTTTGCAATAACTATGAGTCTACAATTCTTCTATGCTTAGTAATACATTTAAGGGTTGATTGGTCGTTCTCTAAAATGAACGGGAAGTCCCATATTATCAGAAATTACGGAAAGTCTGTAACGACCAATCTAATTGCAGCAAAGTTCTCGTTCATATGCACTGTATCGCTTTTGAGCCTGTAGAATATGCCTATCTGTCTTAATTGCATGGCTGGGAAATCATAATACTCCGTCTTTCGGCGGTGTAATTACCGCACTGTGCTCCATCTTTTACGTGTATGTGTCATTTCAATGAACTATAATTATTCATGAGTTTTTTTGACTGTCTATCAATTCATGTCTGGGATATTATTAATATGTAAATACTTTTATCTCTAAGGCTATAGGTTTTAATTTATTCTTATGTACACTCTTAAATTAGGCTGCTACTCAATCCATATCAGTCTCTTCGAGGTACTAGATTCATTGATTTTCCTGTTCAATGGTTATTGCTATATCTTTCATTCTTGCAGCAAAATAATCTTTCACAATTTTCCTCATTGCATATACGGAAGTTTAAATTTAAATTCACGTATTGCTATTAAAATCAACAGAATTGAGAACCCTAAAGTAATACATTTTTTCTATTTCATATTTTGTTCAACTTTAATCCAAAGTATGCTTTGTTTTTTCTGTAAGCCGTGTTCATTCACTATATGCCCCAAAAATTCAATTTCCAACGCTGCCCAGGTGCATTTTTGTAGTTTTGCTTTCAACCCCCTTTCCTCCAACCTAGTTAATACCTGATCCAAAATGGTCAAATGTGTATTAAAATCTCTTGCTAATACCAGTATGTCATCCACATATTTAAGATACACTTCTGTGAGCTTTCTTATAATCAATTTTCAAGACTTATTACTCGTCTAAAGATCATACTATTCTCGTTTTCCCAAATCATCATGTTACTTGTCACTCAGTCAACTTCTCTAACACCACAATTACTATTTACGATTGAAACTACACTTGACGTTAGTTCTTTTTCAGCCAAAATACTTAGCCCCTTTTAAGTCCAACCTGGTCAAAGTCTAACTGGCAAATCTTTTCTCACACTTTTTCTCTCCAGGCTTCTACTCTCTCACCTACAACTAACATATTCGACCTTAATCCCCAATGTCCTACCTATTTTTACAGAACTTGATCTCCTTAATTTACATTTTCATAATTTACTTTTATCTTCGGTTGTCTTTATACGTTAATACTTACTTTACATTGGGTAAATCATAATGGGAATTTAATAAGTGATCAATATTGTTATCTATGAAATAGCTCCTACTTTTTATAAACATATTATGAGATCTCATGACTCCAAATCTTCTACAATTATGAAGTCACCATTCTTAACTCTCTTCTTCTGTCTCATTTACCCCTTCTTTGTCTATGGTAAACGTATCTATCATTTGGTCTAGGTATCAATTACTTCCTAGCATTATCCTTCATCCGCTGATTTTTCTTTTCTTCGATCACTATATGAAAAAAGTTAGGTGTTAGAAATCTACTCTGTCTGATAAACCTCTTTTTTTAGTTTCTATCATTCCATTTATCATATACTTGTTTGTATTGAAGTGTAGGTCATCTGTTTTTTTCCACAAATATCACTTACGTTCATTTACCAATACTTACTTTTTCTAATTTTTTTCGAACTCACTTCTTGGTTGACGTATCTCTCAGTTTCATCATATCAAAATAATTAGATTTCAGGGTCCACATTTTGGAAACATAAATTTTAAATCACAAGATTAGGTAAATGATGCGGCATAAATTATTAAATTTTCATCCCTTATCGTAATTCACAGCGAATGTGACCCTGTTGTATGTCCTACCATATTCTTTTACTCATTTTCATAATAATTTTTATATACTTGTTCTGTTAATTTATATTTCATTATCTAGCTGTCCTGTACCTCCATTCCATTATTTAAAGTAAGGTTCTATAGAAGTATATTTTTTATTTATTCTCTAATTAATTAACCACATCAATATGTTTTTTCCCCCATATTATACTCATACAAAAATTTTATCGTAATCTAAACTAAAGTATCCGAACAGAGATTCAAATTACATCCTCATTCTCTTAAAGGCTGGTATATTCCCTCTGGTACATTATTTTACCGGAAATAATGGTACTATGCTGTAGGGGGAAACTGTTTACTGGGTGTTATACTTATTGAGCGGCAAGCGTTAATAAAAGAACGGTGACTTAATGATATTAAAGACATAAAAATTAGGTTGGTCTGGTCGAATTAGACGTGTTCGATAAGCATCGGGGGGACTGAGGGATTTGTACTCATTAATTCGGCAGATGGTACTCCATTTACAGGTAAAATTATCAATCATTCAGTTGTCTACTATACTTTCTGTTGTCATTGCAGCACAGGACCGGTATTTCAGGCTCATTTTTATCCATACTCACTCCAGGTGAAGAACCCACCAGTTGGCTGGAAGTTGTGACCGTTCTACTTACTGCTCCTTTCTTCTTTAGCTTATTACATGGCTAAAAAATCAAACACTAAGTGTATTTTAAGGATATTATTTCCGCTTCCACACATTCTTTCCTTCATCTTCGGGTAAAGCATCATAATATTTTTGTAAATTAATCAGGCATCTCTTCTTTCACCTTATGCCAGGGTCATCTCTTTGGCCATCCAACATTGAGCTCCAGTTTCTTCACGTACTCATTATAATGAACAAAAAGAGAAAACTTTCTTTTAGACAAAACTCCAAAAATCGAAAATATCCCTATATATATATTATTTTTTTTTTCTCGCAGGCAA
>JABUQX010015710.1:42500-67500 GCA_015478945.1 Trachelipus rathkii | reverse complement strand
TTTCAGCTTGTCTGTCGGTCCGGTCTAGCAGACTAGCGTTAAAGCGTTATTTCACTATGCCTAAGTTATTACCAATGCCGATTCTATGCAAAGTACGGTATTCGAGCCGAACCCCGATTTTCGGTTGAAGGAGTTCCTGCTATCATGGAATAAATCACCAATACCACCCGTAAATCTAACCCTAGGGTACGCGTCTTTTTAGTAATTCCTCCGATTCAAGATCTTCCACACTTTCAACGAAACGAGTTATTAAAGATTGGGGACCAGGTTTTCAAGTAACTTGAGGGCGATCCTAGCAATGTGCCATCTTGATGAGAGACCATTCTAAATTAAGGCTTATAAGAAGTTCGAGACCTAGCTTTTGACGAATACCGTTGGCAGAGAAAATGCTGCCTCCGCAGGAAATCGTGTGTTGGATCTTTTATAATAGAATAGACGGAAACCGAGACGACAAAACCTCCCATTCGTAGTACATCAGAAGAACAATGTTACTGAAGTCGCCTATGAAATAGTGGGTTACACTCAATCGTTTATTTTTTGGAACAGCTAATGCTCGATATGAGATGTTGTTCACGCAAGGACGTAGACATACTGATCACGTTCGGGAGGTTACGCTCAGATTTCTCGCATTAGACCACTACCTACGTCCACCAGAAGTGAAGAGCGTGAGACCATCATCCAATCTGCCATCATACGATCACCATCGACCTTCTTGCCACCCTCACAAAATATAGAACGTCGGTTGGGACTCGCGCCGTTTCCTTATGTACAATTTGGCACCACCTCATCTGGTGTAAGCTTTTGGTAAAGGGCCGGTGTATCCACTCTCGTCTCAGCCTCAGTATTCTTCAAGTTTTTCCTCTTGCCTATTCCATCGTCTTTGGTTCCAGTCACTAAAACTACACACCTTCAACTGTTAACTATCTGACACCTACTTATGATCTCAATATGAACTGCTCAAGTACAGGCGATCAATGAGATTTAGGTGGGCTTAATTTTTTAGCAAACTTAGTGTAGGAATATGGGAGTTGCAGCACGGAATCGACTTTTCCAAAGTCTTGTCGAATGATTTCTGAGGAGAAGAGACAATGAGGTCTAACTTATTTCTCCGACGATTAAGTAATCCCTCATGTAACTTTAATTTACTGCTTTTTTTAGTTTTTGTTCAGTTACACAATTACATAATCCCAGTCACATCCCTTTTGTTTAATATTATTTTTGGTTTTGGATTTTTTGGTTTTGGTTATTTCTTCAATCCAGTTACTTCATCGTTTATTTCTGTTCCGTTTAAGTAAATATTTTAAATCTTCGGTATAATGATTAATAAACAACAACACTTCATTTCTTCAGCCACTCCACCGGTCTATCCTCCTAACCTTCCAAAACATCCAGTTAGAAATTTAAGGAGGGGGTTTAGATTTGGGTGTGGGGGATATAAAGGGAACGTCTTCACCCTTATTAATGACCCATTCGTTTCAGTGTTTGTTTTTTTTTTTTTACTAGTTTTTTTTACAATAGTCACAAATGCTGAATAAAATGTTATTCAAGATCCCATTTTTTGTAAATTAAATTTATTTATTATCTAAATGTCCTTATTTGGTAATTCATACCTCAGACAGAATGTTCTAATGTTCTTTTTCTTCCTATAGAGATATTTAATAAAAATTTATCGCCTTAGTAATTGATTTTCCCAGTATCTATTTAAGCAAATCTATAGGAACATTATTGTCACAGTACAAGTAGGTTCATAACACCCTCGTATCTGATTTTTATTTTCTTGTGTTAATTTATAATAAATGTCAGAATATTGATATATATATATATATTATATATATATATATATATATATATATATATATATATATATATATATATATAATTTTATATATATATATTTGTGTTTATATATATATACTTAGTATATATATATATATATATATATTATATTATTATATAATATCTATATATATATATTGTATATAAATATATTATATTATATACTATATATATTATATATATTATATATATAATGATATTATATTATATATATATATATATATATATATATATATATATAATATATCATATATATATATATATATATATATATATACATATATTTAAATATATATATATATATATATATATATAATATATATATATATATATATATATATATATATATATATATATATATATATATATATATATATATATATATATATATATATATATATATATATATAATCATACATATCAGTATTGGTGTCTGATAAGTGTGTGCTGTATTTGCAGATTCCTTACAAAATACCATCAGCATCTAACTTACAATATTCGAGTATTGTCTCTACAAGGGTAAGTGAACCACTTTAATTAACATTTAAATATTTGTTCATCCATATTAATTTTGTTATAGTTTATTAATTATCGTTTATCAGAATATTACTAGAAGGAATAATGACATATACATTTTTCTTCTAGGTCCTCTTTTTGGAGTTCCTCTTTCTGGGATCTTTTTTGAAGTTTCTCTTTCTCAGGATTCCTCTTTCTGGGCTTTTTTCCTTGTTTAATCTCTTTTCTTTATCTCTTTTCCATGATTTCCTCTTTCCGGGCTCCTTTTGGAGATCTCTTTCCCAGGATTTCCTTTTTTTCTGGGGTACATCCTCTTTTTGCATCTTCTTTTTGGAAGTTCTCTTTTTGGAAACAACCTTATTGTGAAGTTGAAACCTCGAACCACTTGAAGAGGATTACAAAAACCAAGTTCAGTAAATATATGTTTATAGAGTTTAGCATCTGTCACCGATTAAACACATAACTACGCTCTTGTTCAGTCGTTCCAATATCTAAAGTTGAACAGTCTCCCTCTTTCTCAATCGTAAAGGTTCTCTTTACTGCCACAGTTGAATCATAGAAAATTGATAGGGAAAATGCTTTCATCTGGTTTCCTTAAGAGTCCCCTAGATCTTAAATTGTAAAATTGTAATCCTTTAATGAGGTTACACTCAGTCTCGATAACTATAGCATTAGTTTATTAGTCAACTTAATAATAGAATTCCTAAATTAAATTGTAAATAGTCTCTTGCTTTTCATTTTCCTTTTCAATCATTCATATACAAATATTCATATCGCTAAAATAGCTAGACCTACGGATAACAGTAGTCGAAGGATCAGTGCAGTCCCCCAAACTGGACCCTCCAGTAGCTTAAACCCCAGCGATCTACTACTGAGTGATAATCCAGCCACAGCCTCAGCTATAGCACCACTTTAGAAGAGCAAGGTTAGTTCACTACCCATTCGTTCTCTTATTTATTTACATGTCATTCTGCCTTTCCTTTACGGTTTAAACTTCCAAAGTCTTTTTTCCTATTTCACCCTCTCAGTTCTCATCTATTATATACTTTACAAAATAAACATAAAATTACAGTTTTAATATATTCAGGAAATATTTTACGGGTTTGCAAAATTCCTACCATTTTTTTACTCATCACTTTCGATAAATATTCCATCTTTTACAAGAATCTCCTCTGATTCCATCAACCTATGGATTCTAAGCAATTTACTTTTCTTCTTTTCTTTTCCAATCTCTTTTAATTTCTCTCTACTCTCCCACTCTTCTTGCCATCATCTCACCGGCAATATCTTTGCTTCTCTCTTATTCACCCATTCCGCACACCTGCACCCCTCTAACCTTTCTAATCTTTTATCATTATGTTCTCTCTCTCTCTCTCTCTCTCCTCTCTCTCTCTCTCTCTCTCTCTCTCTCTCTCTCTCTCCTCTCTCTCTCTCTCTCTCTCTCTCTCTCTCCTCTCTCTCTCTCTCTCGTCTCTCTCTCCTCTCTGCTCTCTCTCTCTCTCCAAATCTCTAACTTCTCACTTCCCTCAACCCACTCTCTCCTTTCAGAAAGTTTCAACGTCCCATCCCACTCATCTCCCCCTGTCAAACATTTAATAAGAAATTAAATTTACATTTTACATCTTCATTAATAAAATGTAATTAAAGTGGAAATGGAGTCATGATGCTTTTAGAGCAACTTCTTAAGTGACTTACATCAAAAATCTCTCAATTCGATCGTTCTTTCTTCCTCGCCAAATGATTATATTCCTTCTCCTCAGTCAGCATACAGCCCTCAAGCCCCATACAGCCCACGAAGCACAAGTCCCCAAACCCCATTCACCTGTCCTCCCCCCCGAGGCGATAGTCTCTCTTGCTACATCCGTACCCCCGCCCCAGTGTTCTCAGCCCCTTCACGCCATGCCCCTCCACCCGCGCCCCCGCTGCCCCTACTATCCCCGGCGCATCATACTCTCGCTCCTCGGCTCTCACCCGCTCTCCCAACTGCGCTCCCGTCTCATCTCCCCTCCCACCCCGCCTCACAGTCTTCCCTCCCCCCCCGCCCACCTAACCTTTCTCCTCCCTTCAATCCGGCTCCTCGCGTCGTGCTTCGACCAATACCCCCCACTATCCCCATCCTGTCTTACCAATACACGGATTACAGCCTCTACCTACTCGCTAAGTAGACCCCCGATGCCCCCATACATACCTCGCTTTTGTTCCCGTACTCCGACCCGCGTCCACTCCTCCCGGTGACACAGAACCCCCCTCGGGAACTGAGATTCCACCCATTGTCTCAACAGTAGAGAGCGTTCTAGCAGCTTTCCCCTCCACCTCCCAGTGTCGTTTTCCCATCCAAAGATCCTCTTACCGCGTACACCCTCGCCATTACCACAACTCCTCAGACTGCCCCTCACTCTCACCCATTCCTTCGTCCTTCCCTCCCTCTCTCCCCCTCCCTCCCTATCCCCTCCCATACGTCTCCAGACAGCTCGGTCATCCTCACCCCGAGCTTTCCTCTTTCCTTTCGCCTCGTACATCACGGCCCTTTGCGATCCATCATGCGCTCCTCTCCCCCCACACCCTCTTCGCCGAACATGTCCCTGCTCAGTCACACAGCTCGTAAACGGCACTTAATTCATCTGATCCCTATACGCGCGCCCTCGCGAACCGCCTCTCTTTTCACGGCTCCCCTCTTCCATCTCTCTCCTCCCCTACTCTCCCCGCGCCGCCGTCTATTCTTTCCCTCCCTCATTCACCTCTCCCTCCCTCATCCACCTTTCTCTGCGGGCAGGTTCCCCCCCCCCACAGCCTTCCCCCCCGCTCCGCCCCTCCCTCCCTCCGCATTCCTCCCCCCCTAATGCTTTATAGATATTCTTACCGAAGGTCACCCCATCCCCGTGCACCAGATCCAAATGTCAATCACCCCCCCTCTAACCCACCCGCATTCCTAGGTCCCACTTCCCCTCCTCCTCGATCTCAGGTCAGTCTGCCATGCTGTCCTCACAGCCCCAGTCTGCCCAATGTGCACCATCAACCACTCCTTCCCGCTCTACCTTCCCCCAGCCTCTCTCCCTCTCCGGCTTCCCGACGTCTTCAGCTCACGAAATTCATTCCTCACCGCCCCCCCCGCTTTGTGCCTCTTCGCGCAGGTCCGAAGAGACTCTCGCGCTCTTCCAGTTCAAGTCCCTTACTTAGCAACACGAATACCCCATCAGCACTCGCCCCACATACAGTGCAGGCTCACGGATCACAGCGCACCTCTAAAACCTCTCTCACACACACGTCCCCCTTCCCCGCCACTTCTCTTCCCCTTCCCTTCCTCTGCGTCGTAGACGTATCTGCTTCCTCTTTCGGCCATACGGAGTTCCCAGACAGCTCAACTCCCTTCTTCCGTCCCCAGGTTGAGACGCCAAGTCTCTACCCCTCCCCCCTCCCCCCCTCTCTCCCCTCCTTCTCCTCCTCTCTTCTCCCCCTCCCCTCTCTCCCCCACCCCCCCCTACCCCCTCCCCTCCCCCTCCCCAGGCTCCATTCCGCGCTCACATTGCGACTGATTTCCTCTACATCCTTATCGTCTACCTTTCCTCCCCTCTCCCCGCCTCTATACCCTTCCGCCCCTCGTCTCCGTCAACTCGTACGCCTTATCCTCCATTCTTCCCTGCTCTCCCAGTCCCCTTTCTCCTAGTTTTCATTCTTCCTCACTCCTCCTCCTCTTCCCCCTCCCTCCCCCTTCCTTTCTCCTCCCCTCCCTCCCTCCCCCCCCCTCCTCCTTCTCTACCCCTCCTACTCAACACATCCATCACCCCTCTCCTCCTCTCCTCCCCCCTCCCCTCTTACCCTCCTCCCCTCTTCCCTTTCCTCTCCCTTCTCTTTCTCTTCCTCTCCCTCCCCTCCCCCCTTCCCTCCTCTCCCTCCCTCCATCACTCCCTAATCCCCCCCCCTCCTCCCCTCCTCCTCCTTTCCTCCCTCCCTTCTCCTCCCCCCTCCCTCCCCCCCCTCCCTCCCTCCTCCCCCCCTCTCCCCCCCAAGCGCTGGGGCCGCGGCCTGAGCGTGCCCATCCCCTTCCCCCTCTCCTACCCTTCCCCTCTCCCTTTCCTCCCCCCCTCCCTCCCCCCTCCCCTTCTCCCTCCTCCCTATCCTCTCCTCCCCTCCCCTTCTTACTCCCCCTCTCTCTCTTCTTTCCCTCTCCTCCTCCCTTCCTCCCCTCTTCCTCCCTCCTTCCCTCCATCTTTCTTCTTCTCCTACTTATATCACACTGTCCCCCCCCCCCACGTCTCCCCTCACTCACCCACACGACACCGCCACGACCATTTCTCTTCACCCACCCCCGCCCCCATCTCTTCTACTTCCTCGCCACCTCCTGTCCCTCCTACGCCCTGCCCGACCTTCCTCCCAATTTCATGCCTCTCCCAGTAGATCCTCCACCAGTCTCCCCACCCATCTCCCATCGACACTCACTATGATTCTGCGGCATCCCGCAATCCAATCCCTTCAAGACTCTCCCATCCTCCGATCCTCATCCCGTGCGCATGATAACCCCTCCTGCCCTCTCACTCCCCCCCTCTTTTCCAATCCCCACAACGCTCTTTCTACGCGCTCCCAAACACCTTGTTACCTCGCGGCAGCACCCAGCGTTCTCGAAGTCCCCTCCCCATCCTTTCCCCCCCCCCCCTCCTCCTTCTCTCCTCGTCTACCTCCCTCCAGACGTCATCAACCCATCCCGCCATCTTCTGCCCCTCCCCCTTACTCCTCCCTTCCCCTCACTTCTCAGCCCCGTTACGAACCTCCCAGCTCCACTCCTCGCATACTTTCCCCCACTCGCCCCCCTCCTCTCCCCCCCCCCTCGCGCCCCGTTTCACCCCACCCGCTCTCGTCCCCCACAAAATATCACACCTACCCTCCGTCCACCTCCATCCCCCCCCCCTCCCTCCGCGCCAGCTGCACCCCCTTATCCCGGCACCGTCTTCGCTTCGCCCGATTCAGACCAAGCTCACTTACATAATGCTACCACACTCACCTCCTCGACCCCGTCATCCTTCATCTACGCTCCCTCTCCCCCTCCGTACACACCACTCGTTCAAGTCGCGATTTAGGCACTTCCCTTACTCCCCCCTCCGCATCCACCGTCGTCCCATCCCGCGCGTTATACCTCCTCTCTCTCCTCCTCCTCCCCCGCGTCTGCGCCCCCGGTCTCCTCCTTCCCTCATCCTACACGACACGATGTCACATTGTTGCCACTCTCATCATCTTCCCGCGTCTCCCTCATCAACCTCCACTCCCCACTCCCCTCTAGCCCGCTTTCACCAGATCCCCTTCCCTCTACTCTCCCCCTTCCTGCGTGCCTCCCCCTTCCCCCTTAGTTCCCCTTCTCCTTCATCACGAACTCTCCCGCCCCCCGGTCTTCGCCCCACGAACCCGCACTTCACCTCCCTTCCCTACCGCCCCACCCCTGCGCCTTCGTCCCTGCTCACCACGCTTCCTCTCTATCCCCATTAGCCCCCTGCGGCTCCTCATGGGTAGTCGGTTCTTGTGTTTGATTTCAATAGTTTCTTGATATCTATAACACTTCCAAAGGTCCCTCCGATCTCGAATGATAACAGCGCCGGATCTCAGCTCTGTATCATTCGGCTTCCTTCCTCCTACACTTTTTCCTATTCAAATTCACTCCGTCAAATCATGACTCCACGCGAACATCACCCGTACAACATTCCCATCCCTATTCTACGGTTGCTTGTATTGTGTACATTGAAATAATAAATCCTTCTTTAAACATCTTACTTCCTGAGCACTCCATCAACTATTCGTTTTGGTGATGACCCGCTCAATAGATTTAAACTGTCTTCAATCGATTTCAGTTTTCTCCATGCATAACACTTCGTTTAGATTATGCTTTCAGTAAGACGTAATCTCAATACAAAATAGATTAAAATATCTCTGTTTGCTATCTGTTATTTGCGTGAGAACCCTCTCTCTCTATATTTTTAGCAGATCAGCACTGACGATCCTATTGTTAAGTTGAATCTCAGAATAGAAAAGTTATTCTGGAAACAACCACAGAACATCGATACTATTCAGGAGATTCGAAGTTCCTCGCAGTACTTCGTTTATTAAGCGTAGCGTTTATTATTTCTTCACCATACCGAACACGTACCTCGCACCATATTTCCAGTAGCGCGCCTTCCGTACATACACTTGCCCTACTACCTACAAATACAGCTATACTACCCGTTGCCTATTCACCTCACTTATATCCCCCGCACGTCCTCCCCTACAGGAATACCCCCCCGATCTTCTTATCGTTCCCCCACTCGCCTTTATCCCCTCTTAACTCGTGCTCTCTCCTCGGCTCTCTCTCTCCAGCACAAGCTACTGTCTCTACACCACATCATTCTTCAGGGTTCATCGCCCCTCAACGCCTCTCCCTCGACCGTCTCCCTTCTACGTCTGGTACTCCTATTACCATCGCGGGCTGCTCTACTGCGCTCTACTTCACCCTGCGTCGCAAGCCCATCGTGCTCCGATGTTCTCGCCGTTCACATACCGTCTATAGAAATGCCTAACCCCCTCCTTCCCTCTTCCGTTCCCTTCTCTAGCTCGTTCACACTACATCTGCTTATCCTATCACATCTCGCACCTCAACCCACCCCCTACATCTTCTTTTCATACGCTACCACTCTCCTCCCTCCCATTTAATCCTTCCTCCCTCCCCTCCCTCTCCTCTCTACTTACCCCTTCTCCTCCCTTCATTCTGTCTATTATCCCTGCTCTCCCCCTACTCCGCCCCCTTCTCTCCCTTTCCTCCCTCCCCCTCCACACATATACAAACATACAAAAACCCCATCATCCATGCCGATCCTTATCAACTCGCATCCGTGCTACATACATCCTCATACTCTCCCCTCCCTCATCCGCTACCACCCTCAGCCCTCATCACTTCCCTACTTGTCTCCTAATACATTTTTCCCAAACATACCCTGAACTCCTTTTCCAAAACTCCTAATTCTCACACCCTATCTCTCCTTACAGTACCTATACTCTATCCTCCAAAATCCTACTGACATCAGACTCCCATCTATAAAAGTCTTTCCCTCCCTACTACTACTTACTCCCCTCCTCTTCCGATCCTTTTCGCCCACCCCTCCTATCCACCACACCACCCTTCCTTACTCGGTACCAATCCAACCCTCCCAGGCTAACATTTTACCCGTCTTACTCACAATTCTCATGGTCTCCCGTTGCTTCTCCGTAGAGGATCTAACCGTCCCACTATCTCTAGTTAACCAACAATGACCATAGCTTCCCCCACCTCGCGTAACATCCAAAATAAAACCAATCCCTCACCATCTCATATAATCCTTCAATTCTATCCCTAACCCTTCTTCCTCCTTCCTTTACCCTTTATACCTTTCACTCTATCTCCATTCACTCCCTCCCTACACTACTACTCCTACCCTATTCATTTACTCCTATATTCACACCGCACCCCTCCACCTCCTTCTCTTTCACTTAACATATCCCATCTCTACTCTTCTCTCCTCATCTCCTTACTAATCCATCCTCACTTTACTCATACCTATCCTCTCCTCCATAAAACCTTTCCCTCTCCACTCCTACCCCTCTTACTCACCGCCTTTACCCTATCCTATCCTTGCCCCTATCCTCCCATATCCTTCTATTCCCTCCTCCTATCTCTCCTTTACCCTACACTTCTCATCCTACCCCTCTTCTCATCCCTTTTCACATCTTCTATCAGCCTTCCCTTATTCTTAACCTTCTTCTCATCTCTTCCTCTCCTCTCTACTTTATTCTTCCTCTACACTCTTCGTATAATCTCTCACCTCTACACTTCTTATTACTTATCCCCCTATCCTCATTACCCTATTCACTTCTATAACCTCCTCCTCATCTATTATCCTACTACTCGTACCTCACTACTCACTTCCTCCTTTTCCTACTCTTCCAAAATCTAAAACAACGCTCCTCCTGCTCTCTCCTAACTCTCTTTTCTCACCTTCAAACCAGCTACCCCTAGATTCTCAGTTCACTTCCTTCTCCTGGTGCCCTTCTCATTTCTCTTAAGTTAATACCTCCCCAACTCCACCCTACCCCGACTCCCACACAACCCTAACTGCGCCCCGATCTCTACCCTGCCCCCTACACCTACCTCACCTACTCTACCCTCTTTCCCTCCCCCTTCTCTCCCTTCCCACCACTATCCATCCTCCCTCCCCTTCTCCTTCCCTCCCTCCTCCCCTTCTCCCTCCTCCTAAACTCCCTATCTTCTCTCCTCCACTCTTCCACCATACTCTATACCCCTCTCACTCTTATATATCTCACCCCCCTCTTCTACTATCACCACATACCTCCCTTATCCCTTCCTCATTCTACCTCCTATTTATCTTACCCATTACCTATATCTATATTCCCTTTTACCACTCCACACCTCCCTCCCTATCCTCGTATCCTCCTCACTTATACCCATTTCACTTATACCCCACTCCACCCCTTACTCTCCACTCCTCTCACCTCCTCCATCTTTTCATCTTTATACCTCATCTACTTATTCACACTACTCCCCACACACCCTCCTCTCTCTCATTTTCCCTATACCCACTTCCACCCTGCTTAATTTCTACACCGATATCTCATTTCACTCTCGCCTCTCCTCCCATTTCTTACCCTCACTTCTTCCCTCCTACTCTATATTCCCCTCCTCCCTACTCTCCCCTCATCATCCATCCTTCACTCCTCCCTTCTTCATATCTATCCCCCCCCCTCCTCTTTACCCCTTCCTTACACACTCTTCTTTATCATCCTTCATATACACTCCCCTTCACTACTTCATCCTCCTACCTACCCTCCCTTCCCCTTTTCCTAACTCATTCCCTATCATCCATTCTCCCTTATCCTTCTCCTATTACTTACTTCTCATTCCAAATAAGTATACCTCAGTATATTTACCTATCCTCATTCTATAATAATAATATCATATCTATCGCATCATATTCTTCCATTGCACACACCATCAACACTTTACTTATCTATTAAACTCTTCTTACCTCATCCAGATATCCGCCTAACAACCGACCCTCTTTCCAATTATGTACCTTCCTTTCGACTACACGTCTTTCCCTCCTCTCCACAAAGTACCGGCTTCCTTCTTACTAACTATTTATATCCTACATGGTCCTCTGCCCTTCTACTACTTCCCCTACCCTCCTATATCTCCCCTTACTATCTACTTCACGGCGTAAACCCTCTGTTCATCCTCTCATACCTCATCTATTACTTACCTCCTCCCATTCTCATTATCTACCTCCCCACTTCTTTATCTACTCTACCCTATCTATCTACCCTCTCTATACGTACCTACTACTCTTCCTTATCCTATCCTCCTCTCCCCTATTCCTTATTCTACTCTCTCTCCTACTATCCTTCCTCCTACTACTCCTATATCTTTCCTCGATCCCACTTCCTCATTACTATACCTTTATCTATTATATACTTCATACTATTCCATCCTCTTGCTTCCTCTCTTCTTACCTTCTCGTTTGGCGTTCTTGTTTACCCTCACTTTCAGGGACTACTCGCTCACCGATCTCAGCCTCTCCTCCCTCCTTCTTGCTCTGCTCTTCTTTTCCTCTCCGTCTCCTTCTTTCCCCTCCTCCCCTCTTCTTTAACTTTCCCAGTTTCCCCCTTTTCTCTCTGCCTGCGTCCTCAGTCATGTTACTTCCTTCTCCTCCTTATTTTGCTCGATACCTACCTCGCCACTGTCTAGCGCGTCCTCCCCTCCCTCAGCGGATCCTCCCCCGTCTCTCTCTCCGCCCCTCTTTTCTTCCCCCTGGCCTACCTATCCTATTCTATTCGCTCACTCTCCTACCCCTATCCTTTCTTCTCTTATACTCGCCTCTATCCTTTTCCTTCTTATAAATCAGACTCCTCCTCCTCACCCGTAAACCATTGTTCCCTGCCTTTATCCTTTCACATCCCCCTACTTTCGCTCTCTACCTCGATGCCCCCTCACTCCCTCAGCTTCTCCCTACTACCTCCTTCCCCTACCACCTTACCATTCGACTTATCCTTTTTCCACAAGCCTTCACCCCCCACCGCTCTATACACTCACCCCTCTTTTCTCATCGTCTTCTCGATCATCAGGAATAATCTCCCCCGACGTGCTACAATCATCACTTCCATAGCCCAATTTCTAGCACGTCAGCAGCAGTCAGACGTCCTACCCCCTTGCATCGCCCCTCGTCCCAACCCGTTCCCTTCACCTCTTACTCTCTACGCTATCGTGCTTTGCTTTCTCTTCCCCACTAGCGCTGTCCGTGCCCCTCCCTTCCCCATCCTATCCGGCTCCCCCGCACTCCTCTCTACCGCCTCCATCCCGCCCTTCTTTACTTCTCTACTTCTACTGCTTGGGTTTCGTGCCTTCTGAGAACCCGTCCGCATGTTCACCTCCACTCCCTCTCTAACTCACGGTACCACGCCCTCTCATAACACCCAATCACTCTCTCCACCTCTCCTCCTCTTTCCTCCCTCTCTAAGGTTCAACTTCTCTTCACTGATCCACAACCTAATTAAGAGCATCAATTTATCAATCTATCCCTTCAAATCATCAACACCCACCTACTTTTACGTATCACTAGTCACGCTGTCCCCCCCCCTACTGGTTTCCGTGGCTTCCCGTCCTCTCCTCCTCCCCCCCCTTCTCCGTTCTATCGATAGAGACGGCGAGACTACTAGCCCTCATGTCGTTTGTGAGGCCTATTACTTCACCATGGCTAACGGATTATCTTCCGAACCCGGCATCCCAATCGGTCGAAACGCATCCCCCTTCCATCGAAATTTCTGCACTCCCGTGCGCCTACCGTATCTCCATACTCGTCCCCCCCCCAGCCTCATTTAAAAGTACCCTCAGTGCGCATTTACCATACTATCTTCCTACTTCCTGGTCACCTACTCACCATTTCATCTTCTTCACGCTCTAGCGATATTCTCGCACTCTTACTTCCCCCTCTTCTCTTCCTTACAGCCGGGGACCCCTATGCGCAGGCGTCCTGTTCCGTCGTCTCGTCGACAACTAACTCTTCTATTCGTCCACATCGTCCATTATACCTAGCCCTCTCCCTACCTGCCCTGTCCCCGCAGACAGTCCCATCCGCTGAAGAAAATATGGCATACTATCTTTTGCGACCTACATACCTAAAAAACACCTCCGGCTTCACTACATGTGATTCGAAATACAAACGAACATTCAGTATCCTTTTTGCAGAATTCACCAGATATCGTCACATCTCCCTTATACTTCTCAGCCCGCACTTTATTAACCAAAAGTTACAGCGTCGCTAAACGAACCCATCTATTCCGCCAAGTCTCCTCTCTTTTCCATATCTTAACTTCGACTGCTTGTACTTGTGCACACCCAATGAGCCTCATGGCTTACCAGTCCTGTGCAGTCGTCTTCTTCGCCTATGTGTACTGTCGTGCTTATCGCCATTTCAACAGCGACCCCCTTCCCTGTCTGGTCACTCGCCCATATTGCGCTTCTAGTAACAGCGCGAATGACAATTCCACGAGACCCACGATCGCACCAGCATGCCAAGACGCCGCGTGCTCCATCCTTTCTCTCGCTTTTCCCTCTCCCTCCTGCCTCTCCTCCTCTTCTTCTTCCTTCCTTCTCCCCCTCTCTCCTCTTCCCCGGCTCTACCCTTTTCGCGCATGGTGCACGCATGCGCTGACTATCCTCACATATGGGTTTGCTCCTAGGTCCTAACTTATTGTAGACACCCTGCTTACGTAGCCCTGCTCGTAGACCGAGTATTCGTGCCACACTCGTCATACCTATGCTCATCGTACCTGCACCGCACCTCGACTAGCGCAAACTAGCACACCCTCCCCGACGACTACCCTATCTGCTGCTGGGTAGTTAAAACACGGGGGATCTATTGCGTCAAAGTACATTCGGCTACACTCGATCCCTCCTTCGTCCCATGCCTATAACTAACAACCAAAAGCTCTCTTCGCTAGCGTCCATTCCCCTGCGAGCCGTATTTCATTTGTCCTCGAAACCAGATCATCCTTTTAAAACCAGGAAGTCTGATCATAAAGTTCCTCTCGATTCTCGCTGTCCCTCTGAGCGTGTCTCCTCTATCTTCTCCTTCCCCCCTCGCCCTAGTACACGCGCGACCATCTTGATGGGTCTTCCTCGTCCTGGCACTCACAATTGTAGATCTTCAAAGCCATTAGTACACTCATTTCCCCATGTCGCACATGTGGGTGAGCCACCTATCTCTCAACGTCTACTCTTCTACGATATCACCTCTTCTCTCGCCACCTGCGTTATTCCAATCACACCTCTAACTGACGAGGGAAACGAATTTTCACGAAAAAGATCCGAAACCCCGGTACTGTCTTGCGTGGTCCACTTCAACCTTCACTGACTGCATCATCTCTGCACCTGCAGGCATCTCTCATTTTGTCTGCCCTCTCCCTCAACTCCATCGTATACGGTGTCTTACATATCTCTCCCACCTAGACTACCGTGCGGCACTCTCGAGCTACTTACCTTTCTCCGGTACTACACTCGCCCGGATTTTCATTTTCCTCCATCTCCTCCCCCTCTCTACACTATTGTATCCTATCTCGTAGCTCTGACTAGCGACTCCTCCTCTCTTTCCTATCGCTTACTCGCTGCTGTCCCAACATCTCTTCAAGGACATGATTACCACGATACCACGCCCGCAAATATGCATACCAACTCCCCAGCACCCTAAATCATCTTCCGGACCCGCGCATATATCCCCCCATGCGCTCTCCCTCTTACGCTACATATACACTCGTGCATACGACTACACATGTCATTCTTCATACCTCCCTTCTCTCCTTCCGCCCTCCTCCCTCTATCAACCAACTACCTACTCCATCCTCGGCTAGCCCGCCGCGTTCCTATCACGGTTGTTCTTCTTCCTGTTGACAAACGATACAGTCAGTACGCACACGCGTGCGTCCCATATATCTTCCTCCTTTCTGTCTCTCCCTCTCACACTCCTGCGGACTCCACACCAACCTATCTGTAGCAAAAATACGCACCCGCCCCTATATTCCTTGACCTCCTTCCAAGCCTTTATCCCCCTAGCGATGTATTCGGTTCATCTCCACCTCTTATCGATTCGCGCACAAGCTATCACGAGAAATAAATCGTTCCCCATAAGAGACCGCAAGCAATGGTCTGCTCCGCCCCTCTCCCCCGCGCGCCCCACCTCTCCTCCTTCACCCGAGTTATTATCGTTTCTCCCTCTCCTCCCTTTTCCTTCCTAACTTTACATCATCTCCTCACCCTCCTCTTCCTCCCCTCCCTCCTCTCTTCTCTCTCCACTCTTAACTGGCCCTCCTTTAATCCTCCACAACTCTCCTCTACCTCACTACCACCGCCACACACTTGTGTACACGGCGAACACCCATAACCAACGTGTGGCAGCTCTACCCTCTCCTCGTCATTATTCCTTAAAATTATTAGAGAGTATCTACAAAAGAACCTCATCGTCCCTCCTACGTACAATTCGTCGAGAATAGTAACACTCTCTTGCGTTTCGAAGTTACCCACTCCAATCCTCTCTCCCCCCGTTGCCTTTGCCCTCCCTCTCATTGTCCTGCAAATTTTCTTCATCAAGGTATCATATGTCTAGGACAAACCTGGTATCTTTTCTGCTCAGGCAATCCTCCTACCCGTTCCCGTCGTCACACTCTCACAAACTGCGCTTCCTCCCCTTCGTTCGCGCCTACCATACTCGTGCCTCTCACCATATTTCGTCATCCTCCTGCAAAAAACGACCTATGTGTCACACGCGACTCGTCGTGCTCACCACTATTCGTTTACAAAACTTCATTATAAAACGTTCACTATCCCTTGTACTGTCGTGCGCGCCGACTACCTCCCGCCGTGCGACCAAACCTATCAAGCTTGCAATTGATAAGGTTGCGGCTGCGCTCTGTCGCTATCGATCCTAGGGTGACCGTTGGAGGTCTCCTTGGGCCTATCCTACACCTTTGCCTTATCTTATCCCCACTCGATTCACGTCCATCATCATTTTCTCTCCTATCTCTCCTCTATCTTCTTCCCTCTACCCTCCTTTCGCTTACACGATGCAAATGCAAGATTCACTAACATTTTTCTCCTTCTCCATACCTCCCCCTTACTATCCACGACCACCACCTCATTAACATTACTCTTCTCTTCACCGCTCATCTCCCCACCTACACACGGGTGTCCATTCATTTCATTCTCTTCTTTAGTCCTATACCTTGTCCTTCCTCCTAACTAATTCCTTCTTTTCAGACTATTCTCTCCCATTTTCCGCCCCTCCCCTTCTCTTTATCAAACTTCTCCCTCGGAATCCGCCCAACTTCTCCTAGACCACCTACATGCCTCTCCTCACTCATTTCCCCTTTCCATTTACATTTCCCATTACGCCGTCAGTCTACACTCGCACACCTCCTGTACATATGTAGATACTCCGCGTAACCCAATCTTACCGCTATCATTCTTCCTCCATTTCCTCCATCTCTTCCCGTCTTCCACTTCTTCCCTACATACCCTCTTCTCTTTCTTAACCGCCACTTGCCAGCAAATCTCATACCATTACCTTCCCCTCTCTCTACCTCACCTTTTTCCCCCCTCTTCTTCTCCTCCCTCCCCTCTCTTCACACCTCTTGCCTCCTCCCTCCTTCACTCCTCTATAATGCCCCCTTTTCGCTCTTCTCCTTCTTATCTGGCACTCATTTCTCTTCCTCTTGCCTCTTCTCCAATCACTGCACGACTTTACAACTTCACTTCTCCCATTTCAGTTTCATGTTAAGTCATCTCTACTTCCGCTTCGCATCTCTCTTCTCATCCCTCCTTTCTAAATCATCCTTTTCTCGCTCCTCCTCACCTCTCTTACGCTCACCTCATTCCGGCCCGATCCTCTTATCTTTCGCTCCCCCTTCCTATTCACACTCTCCGTTTTCAATCTCGTACCCCAGCCCCCTAGCCTTCCCTACTTTTCCTTCCCTCCCCTCTTTCCTTCATCCTTTTCCTTCTTCTTCCTTTACCCCCATTTTTAGCTTGGTTACTCATCACTTCCCATCCTCTTTTCATCCCTCTCTTCCTCCTTTTCTTCTCAGGTGTCTTAAGTTAAATTTTTCTTCTCTTCCCAAATAACTGGTCAGGCGATATAATATCTCCTTTCCCTAGCCTCCTGCCCTTCTCTTTTTCCTTCCCTCATCGTCCTTTACACCTCTGCTTCATCCCTCCCCACGCCTCATTTCACGCTCACGTCTCCTCTATTCACTCCTTCGCGCCCTCCTTAGTCCATCAACTTCCCCCGCTATCTACTCGTACTTCCGCTCATCTCGCACTCCCGATCTCATTCGCTTACTTCATCTCCCCCTCACCCATCCACTTCCCTCATTATAAACATCCTCCTCCATGATCTCTCCATTGCACTTCTTGTCTCCCAGTCCCTTATTCCCAGTCTCTTCCACCACCTTGCTCCTGCTTTACTGTTCTCTCTTTCTCTCTCCCTCTCTCTTCCCTCCCCTCTCCTCCTTATTTCTTTTCTTTTTCCCTTCATCTATCCCCGTACGTAACTCATTTACTCCCCAAACGTCTTGCATTTCACTCTTTCATCCCCCCTTCCACCCAACCTTCCATAAGCTCAGTCCTTTCCCATTTCCTTCACTCCTTTACTCCTCAATTCGCTCACCATCATCTATTCCCTTCCCTCTGCCATTCGTCCTTCCCTTACCACTCGCACCCCTATTTTCACTCCCTTCCCTACTCTTCTGCCTTCTTCAATTCACTCCTATCCTCTCCTCTCCACGTGTATCAATCCCGTCATCACTCTCATCTCCACCTTTGCCACTCCTCCTCTCCCTTCTTTCCTTCACACTTCCTCCGCAAGGGGATTCACCTATACCTATTCTTATTTTCAATCCCGAATTTCTTCCTCTACTCTCTCCTCTCCCCCCCCTCTCTTTCCTCCCTTCTCTTCCTCCCCCCCTTACTCGTCCCCTCTTTCTCGTTTTTCTCTGCTGCCTCCCTTCCTACCTTTCCTCTCCCTCCTTACTTACTCTTCCCATTTTACTCTTTCTGTCTCCATTCTCTCTTTCTATCTCCATTCTCTCCTCATCTTTGATTTCTCAACTTTCTTTTTTTGTATCTATTTTTAATTTCTCCTTTGTTGAACATCACTCTCACCTCCCCCTCTCTTTTCTCCCTCTCCTCCTTCCCCCTCCTTCCCCTTCCCCCCCCTCTTCTCCCCCTCCTCATCTCCTCCCCTCTCCTCCCCCCCCCTCCCTATCCTCTCTCTCCCCTTCCTCTTCTCGCTCTCCCTCTATCCCTCCTCTCCCTCCCTCCCTCCTCTCTCCCCTCTTCCTTCTCCCCTCCCTTTCCTCCTCCTTAAACACTAACTCTTTACTATCCCGTCTTCTACTCTCTCCCTCTCCTCCTTTCCTTCTTCCTTCACACCTCCTCTTCACCCCTCCCCTCTTCCTCCCTACTTCTTCTCCTCCAACTTCCCCTACTCCTCCCCTCCCCTTCTATTAACTTTCCTCCTCCTACCCCCCTTTCCCCTCTCTCCTCCGCTCTCCGCCTTTCCCTCTTCCTCCCGCCCCCCCCTTCCTCTTCTCCCCCTCCTTCCCCACTCCCCTTCCTCCCTACCTTCCTCCTCTCTCCCCCCTACTCTTCTCACCATAGCCATCTCCTCCTCCTCTTCCTTCTCTCCCTCCCTCTTCCTCTTCTTCCCCCTCTCCCTCCTCACCCCCTCCTCTCCTTTTCTTCTCTCCTCCCCTTCCTCCTTCCCTCCCCTCCCCTTCCGTCCCCCCTCCTTCTCCCCCCCTCTCTTCCTCCTCCCCTCCTGCATCTCCAGGGTCCTCCCGCCCCTCTGCCCGTTCCTCCCCTCCATTTCCTCCTTAACCCCCTCTCCTACCCCCTCCTCTCTTCCTTCCTCCCCCTCCCTCTCCCCCACCCCCCCTCTTCCCTCCTCCTCTCCCTCTCTCCTCTCTCTCTTCTCCCCTCACCCTCTCCCTCCTTTCCCCTTTCTCCTTTCCTTCCTCCCTTCCTCTCCTCCTACTCTCCTCCTTCCCTCTCCTCTCCTCCTCCTCCCCTCTTCCCCTCCCCCTCCCTGTCCCCTTCCCTCCTCCCCCCTTTCCTTCCCCCCCTTCTTTCTTCTCCCTCCCTCTCCTCTCCCCTTCCTCTCTCTTCTCCTTCCCTCCCCTCCTCCTCTCCCTGCTCTCTCTTCCTATATATACTTGCTTACCCCTCTCTCCCCCTCCTCTCGTCTTTTCCCTACCTCCCTAATCTCTACCTCGTACTCTTCCTTAAACTCGTCCCCCCCTCTTTCCCCCCTCCCCTTCTTTCTCCTCCTCTCTACCTCCCTTCCCTTCTACTCTATCTCCCCCCCTACTCCCCACTCCCTTCCCTCTCCTACCCTCATCCTAAATCTTCCCCCTTACCCTACCCCCTCTTTCTTGTCCCTTCTCCCCCTCCTCCCCTCCTCTTTCTCTCCCTCCTCCTCTCCCTCTCCCTCCCTTTCTTACCCTCTTCTAACCCCCTCTCCCTTTTTCTCCTCCTCCCTCCCCCCCTTACCTCTTCTTCTGTAGCTTATTAAAGCCCTGATTAATCATCCAACTTCTCACACAACATCCCAAAACATCCTCTCCTCCTCCTCTCCCTCTCCCACCTCCCTCCTCCCTCCCCTCCCTTCTCCCCCCTCCTATTTCTCCCCCCTCTCTCCCCCTCCCTTCCTCCTCCCCTTCCCTCCCTTCCCCCCTTCTCCTCTGCCCCCTCCCCCTCTCCCCTCTTCCTCCTCTCTCCTCTTGCCCCCCCCCTACCCTTACCCCCACCTTAACCCCCTTTCTTAAACTTCCTCTATCTCCCCCTTCCCCCTCCTCTCCCCCTTCCTTTCCTCCTCCTCTCCACTCCCCCCTCCTCCCCCTACTCCCTTCCCCTCTCTCTCCTTTCCCTCCCCTTCTCTCTCCCCCTCCCCTACTCCTCTTCTCCTCCCTTTCCCCCTCTTCCTCCCTCCTCCCCTCCTTCTCTCCTCTTCCTCCCCCCCCTTCTCCCCTCCCTCCCTTCCTCTCTCCCCCTTACCCTCTCCTCTCCCTCCTCCCTCTTTCTCTCTTTCCCTCCCCCCTCTCTCCCCCCCTTCCCCCCCTTTTCCCTCCCCCCTCTCCTCTCTCTTCTCCTCCTCTCTTTTCCCTTTTTCCCTTCTCCTCTCCTCTCTCCCCCTCTCTCCTCCTCTCCTCCTCCCTCTCCCCTTCCCTTCCCTCCCTCCCCCTTCTCCTTACTTCCCCTCCCCCTTCCCCCGCCTCCTTCTCTCCCTCCGTCTTCACCTCCCGCTCTTTCTCTCCCTACCTACTCCCCTCCTCCCTACTCCTTCCCTCTTCGTTCTTTCGTTCCTCCCCTACTTATCCTTAACTCCCCTCCCCTACCTTCTTTATCCCCTCCTCTCCTCCCCCCTCCCCTCTCCTCCCTCGTCCCCCTCCCTCCACTTATCCTCTACCTTCCCCTCCCTTCCGCTTCCCCCTCCTCCTCTTCTTTTCCTCTCCTTCCTCCTACCTCTCTCCCCCCTCTCCCCTCCTCCCCTCCTCTCTATCTCCCCTCCCCTCCCTTCCCCTCCTCTATCAAAGGTCCCTCCGTCTTCCCTTTCCCCCTCCTCCTCTCTCCTTTCCCTCCCCCTCGAGTACTTCCCCTTCCCCCTTTTCTCTCTCTTCCTCCCCTCTCCCTCCCCTTCCCTCCTTTCCCTTCTCCTCCCTCTTCCTCCTTCCTCTCCCCTCTTCTACCTACCCCCCCCCCTTCTCCTCCCCTTCCTCTCTCTCCCCCTCCCTCCTCCTCCCTCCTCTCTTCCTCTCTTTCCTCCCCCCCTCCCTACCCTCCCCCCCCTTCCTCTCTCCGTCTTCCCCCCCCCCTCCCTACTCCCTCTCCTCTCTCCCTTCTCACCTCCCTCCGTCCCCTCTCCTCTCTTCTTTAAATCCTCTCCTCTTCCCCGCTTCTCCGTCTTTGCTCTTCCTTCTCTCTCCCTTTTCTCCCTCCCTCCTTCTTCTTTCTCCCCTCCCTCTACCTCCCTCCCTTCCCGCCTACTCCTTCTCTTCCCCCCCCTCTTCTCTCCCTTCTTCCGCCCGTCTCTAACTCTCTAAAGAGTATTTGCTGCCGTGAATTGGAATCAATCAGGTCTATAGCAGTGGTTTCTTGATCTTGACTCAGTGATGCATCAAATGATCAACCATTTTGTTAATCACAGGGGATCCTTTTGGCAGTCATTATTATAAATTGGGTGACTTGTTTTTAAAAACAA
Organism: Trachelipus rathkii; assembly: GCA_015478945.1. Classification (NCBI taxonomy): domain Eukaryota; kingdom Metazoa; phylum Arthropoda; class Malacostraca; order Isopoda; family Trachelipodidae; genus Trachelipus; species Trachelipus rathkii. The sequence continues at coordinate 45,832 of JABUQX010015710.1, read as the reverse complement.
TTGTTCAAGGAGTTCTATAATACACTTTCTTTCAAACTCATTCACTCTTAAGAATAATATCTTAATTTAAATTACTGTTTCTGTGATCGTGCTTTAGTAGTGAAAGTGATCTAAAATTCTTAACATCAGTGGCAAGGCAAAGCACCGAACAAGACAGATGGTCCTGTTCGGGTGCGCCACTTCTTATTTTCTGGTATTTATGATGGTGGCATGACACAGTGACGAGGGCATGATATATTATAGTCACTTGACCTCCAGAAGAAAAGTAATTAATATATCTGACTAATATTATTATTATTAAGAGAGCTGAGAAAAGTAAAAAAGAAGTAAGTTAATATCTACCTGGAGGAGATATGTAAAAGAGCGAATCGGGCTTTAATCTAATGTCAGGATACAGGAAAAAGGGCCACCCGTTTGTTCCAAATGCTCCTGGTTTGTGCTAAGGTAGATCACTTATAATGTAGAGAAGTAAAAGGGAAGAATGAAAAGGAGAGCTAGAAAGATAGATTTATTTTACACATATATACAACAAAAGTAGTAGAATTTTATTTTAGTTAATTTCCATTCATCAGTTATCCGGGATAATAAGGGGATAGCTAGAATATATGAAGTCAATTGGACTCCCGTAGTTTAATGGAGTATATTCAATTGTATTTATAATTATTCCTTAAAATTAAATTCAAATAATCATTATATTATGGTGTGTTTGAGAAGGTTCCAGATACAAAATGTATCAACACAACTTCAACAAAAAAAACAACCACACACAATCATTAGAAACTATTTTTATTCTAGATTATGACTAGATTTATAGTATATCATATATTGATAGTATTTATATATATAAATCTCTGGTTATGTTCAGACTGAGGAAGTGCGGATTCGACAGAAGGTGTTCTTGCTTTATGTCCTAGAAATAGACCCAACAAAATGAGATGACTAGAAATCAAAATAAGAATCACTAACTCATCAAAGACCCTGTCGAATAGAAGACCCAGCCTCACCTTTTGAGTCTATTATTAATTTATTTTAGGCTATTTAACTATCTCAAACAATTAACTGAAAGAACTCGCTCTAATACTAAAATGAGAGAGAGACTTAACACTCCTCCGCATAAACGTTGTCAAAGCACGGCTCTCTGCTGGCACACTTGACTCCACCAATATCAAGTTATGGTAATACCAACTTATAAGGGAATTACTGTAACAAAGGAAAAGGGATATGACAAGTATCAGTCTCCAGAGAGTTTAAAAATTAATTTATGATATGAGAAAAAGTAAACATAATTCGTAGTAATAATTAAACATGCTCCACTGACCTGCCGCAATGAAGGGTTTCCTATATATACAGGTGATTCTAAACAGTATAATATGAGAACTTCAATTGATATATTTTTAAGCATCAAATTCAGAGATGTTCTTTTTACTCATAAGTAAGTTCAATAATCAAAACATATATAAGATTTATCAATTATATCATATAAACTATGAAAAGGACAATACGGTTTTAGTCATCCATTTAAAGTATCATATAGTAGCAACATGAAAAAAATAATTTATATATGCAGTAAACCTAATTAAAAGATTAGCCTTATTCAACATAAAAAAAGGGTAACTTTCTTGCCCTCTAACCACATACATCCTATATCTAAACTTATAACTAAGTAAGTTTTACCTGACTCCACAATCACCCTTACATAATATAATATATATATATATATTATATATATATATAATATTATATAAATATTATATATATATATATAGGTATATATATATTATATATATATATATATATATATCAAACATCCGCATCCAGCGGATATTAAAATCAAACTTCCGCATCCGCATCCGCCGTCCGCGGATGCGGAAAAAAAATGACATCTGCTCATCACTAGCCGGAACACAGCACCCTTTGTGCTACGTGGGCGTCGTAAGGTGGTGGTACGCGAGTGGAAATTCCCTCGAGCAATAGGGCTCTGACCTATAGAAAAGAGATAAACACCAACACGCGCAGCAAAGATAGGAGGGTCAACGTTGAACTTAGAACAGTAACAGAACAGTTTTACAAGCCCATTGGCCTTTGACTCTACCCTATGCAAAAGCCGGGTGAAACCAGAGCCCCCCCACCCCCCCAGATGAGAGCAACTCCATAAAAGGGCGGATGAGACCCTTGTTAGGTGGAGTAACTGAGAAAAGGAAAAAAGTATCGCACGTCTAACAGAATCCCAGTTCCTGAGGCACACCTTAGCAAACCATGTATGTGAGGTTTCCCAAAGACATTTTTTATTTATGTTAAGGCAAGAATATTTTATATTATCAACAGGAGAGACGAGAAACCGTCGAAAGAGATAGGAAGTAGGTGTTTAGAGAGGGAGATTTTGTAGAAGTTGGTTTAAAAATTAAATTTCACAAGGCTGAGACGACCCCACCCTAAAATTCTATCGATCAGAAAGAATAGAATCGAAAAGAGATTTAAGACGGGAATAAACTCTAGAAGCTAAGAGGGAGCAGAATATGAAATGAGTTGAAGAATGAGAGGTCGAGTCATCGGCATATGAGTGATAAAGTTAGAGTAAGGTGAAAAGATCATTAAGAAAAAGCAGGATAAAGTAGAAAGATAATACAACCCTGAGGAACAACACTATGGACAGAAAAAGAAAAAGTCGCCTCTTCAACAACAGTCGATATTGAGCGATTTGAAAGAAAGCTAGACATAAAGTAACAAAGAAAGAGGAAACCCAATGGAGGAGAGCTTGGAGAGCAGGACGCGTGCCTCACCCGGTCAAATGCTTTGGAATGTCAAGCGCCACCCGAAAGTCTCCGTAGTTCCTAAGGGCGGAAAAACCCAATAAATCTGTTAAATAGGAAAGCTATCTCGGCAGTAGACCTCAGCGCCAATAGGGAAAATATGAGATTATGGAAAGGGAAATGAGATTCCAGATGGTCTAAGAAGAGAGAGTGGAAGAAGGGTTTCAAAGCTTAGATAGAATACCAAGTTTAGACTATCATCGATAGTTAAGAAGGTCAGAGCGGCTTCTTTTTCGAATAGGCTTGGACATATCGGCGCTTCCAACAGCTCGTGGTGTGACCATCGCTAGTATTGAGTATATGAGTATGAGTTGAACGAGCGGTCGTTCAGCATGGAACGCACACTCCCTCAAACTCGGAGAAATGCCATCCGGGCCAGCGCGGCCATCCTAATGTTCAGTAGATCTCAGGACCCAGTGCAACCAGATCAAAATGTAATCACGTAAAGCATAGGACACCTGAGAGGAGGACGAGGAATGCCAGAATCGTCCAGGGTGAGTTAGAGGAAAAAATAGCAGGAGG
>JABUQX010015710.1:32500-37500 GCA_015478945.1 Trachelipus rathkii | reverse complement strand
TTCTTTTCAAGGTATTGATATGGCTTCAGCGCGACGGTCATGCAGGAATAATCCTGACGTTTTCTGCTACATCTGCGGAGAATACACGCTGGCAATGCACAGGAAGGGCATCACAAGCTTTGTGAAGCGCGCCTACCAGGCTTACTTTCAAGTCAAGCTGGGTGACCAAGATAAGTCCTGGGCACCGCACACGGTGTGCAAGACGTGCGTGGAATATCTCCGGCGGTGGACGAAGGGCACGAAAACTTCACTGAAGTTTGGGATTCCGATGGTTTGGAGGGAGCCGTCTGACCATGAATCGGATTGTTACTTCTGCGCCATCGATACTACTGGCATCAACCGGAAGAATCGGAGCAGCCTCCAGTACCCCGACCTTCCATCTGCCCGCCGTCCAGTTGCTCACTGCGAAGAACTTCCTGTACCAGCGTGCAGAGAGCTTCCTGACAGCGACGACGAGGCCACCACTGCATATGAGGGAGGAGATACAGATGAGGAGTATGGAACACAAGATGGTCCGCAGCCCTTTTCACAATGTGAGCTTAATGATCTGGTTCGGGATCTCAGCTTGTCGAAGACTTCCGCCGAGCTGTTGGCCTCCAGACTCAAAGAGAAAAATCTACTCGGTGAGGACGCGCGTATCACGTTCTTTCGTAGAAGGCATCAGGACTACATGGGCTACTTCTGCGAGGAGGAAGACCTCGTGTACTGCCGAGATGTCGCCGGTCTTCTTGCTAAACTCGGCGCTCCTCAATATGATCCGAGAGATTGGCGACTCTTCATAGACAGTAGCAAGCGCTCTTTGAAGAGTGTGCTCATACACAACGGGAACGAGTTCGCCTCAATTCCTCTTGCGCACTCCACAACTCTCAAAGAGAAATATGAAGCAGTCAAGTACGTGCTCGACAAAATCCAATATCAGCAGCACCAATGGATCATCTGCGTCGACCTTAAGATGGTGAACTTTCTACTTGGTCAGCAGTCCGGGTACACAAAGTACCCATGCTTTATATGTAAGTGGGACAGTCGAGACAGAGCCCAGCACTATGTGAAGAAAGAGTGGCCGGCGCGAGAGCAGTTAGTACCTGGGGCCAGCAACATCATAAACGAACCTCTTGTTGACCGGGAAAAGATTTTGTTCCCACCGCTTCACATCAAGCTTGGGTTAATGAAACAGTTCACGCGCGCTCTGGACAAGGATGGGAGGTGCTTCAACTACCTGTGCCGAGCCTTCCCTGGAGTCACCATTGAGAAGCTGAAGGCCGGCATTTTCGATGGCCCACAGATACGGCAGCTCATCAAGGACACAGAGTTCGAAAACTCCATGAACACGCTAGAGTGCGCCACCTGGAGGTCGTTTGTGCAGGTGGTGAACAACTTCCTGGGGAACAAGAAGGCAGCAAACTACGGCACACTCATCAACAGCATGATAAAGAACTTCCAAAACCTCGGGTGTTTGATGAGTATAAAGATGCATTTCCTGTTCTCACACATGGAGAGGTTTCCTGAAAACCTTGGTGCGGTCAGCGACGAGCAGGGAGAAAGGTTCCATCAGGACATGCGTCAAATGGAGGAGAGGTACCAGGGGAGGTGGGACGCAGTCATGCTCGCGGACTACTGCTGGTCGCTGAAGAGAGACAACCCAGCAGCTGCTCACACACGGAAATCGAGGAAACGGGGATTTACGCCGTGAACTCTGAACTTTTGTGTCACGTAACGCTCATGTACATGTATTAAACTTATCAAATGTAATCGAGTATATAATAAATGAATGAATTTGGATACGTTGACTTTTATTTACCCAGGAAAACGGAAAAACCGAATGTTTATGATCCTCAGGAATTGGGTTTTTGGACGAAAAATAGTTTTTTTCTTAAATGTCTGTAGCGAACAAACCAGACCTGATTGAAAAAAACAAAGGGCATTTTCGGACTCAGCGCATCTCAAATAGTCTAATTCCGCTGGAAAACCCTGGACGATTTTCCAAAAAAAAAATTTTGTTACCCAGTGAATTATTTATGTTCGTGGATTCATCTGCCATTACAGAGTAATATCTACCACTAAGTAAATATTCATCTTGTTTGTCCAAGATTTCACCAATAGAAAGCAATAACTCTGAAGCGGTTAAATTACTAATGTATGTCGATCTCTCACTTTGGGCTTTAATCCACTCATCAAAGAGGTTTGTTGTTCTTTACTAAAATCCTACGAACTAATGCTTCATATTTGGTGGTATGAGGTATTTCTTCTTTAGCTAAAAAATATGCGCTTCTAACTAACGCTGAAAAAAAATCTCAGAAAACATTTTTCTTACTTTCACTCTGTTGAATCAATAGTGTTTGGACAGGAGCTCTTAAGCCCTGCAATCTAGCATTTTCCATTGAAATAGCCTTACAGTGCTTATCTGATTTTTAATATTTTCCCAGTTTTCTTGAACATCCAGTAGCTTTTCTAAAATCATTAAAAGGGACTTAAATAAAAACTTCACCTGTTTTTTGAAGCACATCTATGTCATTTTTTAAATGCACTTCACACAGCTTACAAAATGCACCACCCCTAGTACGATCAAAGTACAACCACTTGTATTTAGTTTCCCACTGCTTTTGATATTTAATCTCGCGTGTTTTTGTGGCAGGAACTATAGATTCACTTACAATACCTTGCGATTCTTCATCATTATGATCGATTGCTATAAATGTACTTTGTGCTGGCTCTTCAGTACGTCTTTTCTTATTGAAAAATTCATATAATTTTTGCTGCCTTGCCATTTTAAACAATGTACATAGTAGCTATAGCTTACAAAGTTGCAGCACTTTTAGCAATACAGCTTTCACGTAGGCTCAAAAAACACACTCAATAAAAGATAAGCTCCTAATTGAAAAAAGGAAAAATATAGAGCACAATCCTTACAATGTAAATAAGTATTATTTATGCTTACCACACCATTACTCATACAAGATTGTACGAGAACTAAGTTTAATAAGTTTATCGGTAGCTTTTGCATTCAAAAATTATACTTGTACGAGAAATAAAAAAATTGGAAAGAATGTGCACGCTCTCCGAAGTCTTACAAATATTAATAATAATAATAATATTAATAATAAGCCTTTGGCTTGCTCCTAACGGAGCAAGACTTGTCCCTGAGCACGTGCTACGCACGCGCAGAGGGCTCGCTTCGCTCGCCCGAGGAAACCAAGCCGAAAAAACTCATGATGACAAAATTGTAGTGAAAACCGTTACGTTTTTCGTGCTGTTTATTTTTAATAGGATATAGATAAAAAAGCAAAAGTAAAAAATAATTTATCAATAGCAACTTTTCATTAAGAATATAGGAAATCAAAATGTGGCCGGACCGTAATGGCGAAAGGATGGTAGTTTCAAAAATATGTTGCTCCACATCATTCAACAAATCGATACGAATTTGGAACGTTTTTTGCTGTTTAAAATTAATATGATATATATAAATATATATTATTATATTATTATTTATATTATTATTATTATTATTATTATTATTATATATATATATATATATATATATATATATATATATATATATATATATATATATATATATATATATATATATATATATATATATATATATATATATATATATATATATATATATGTTATATATATATATATATATATATTCGTATGTTGATTAGATAGATAGATATATAGATAATTAAATAGTTATATAGTCAGTCAATTTTATTACAACTTTTTTATACGTGGTCATAAGCATGACTTAGAGATTATATATATATATATATATATATATATATATATATATATATATATATATATATATATATATATATATATATATATATATATATATATATATATATATATATATATATATATATATATACAGTGGCGTATTTAGGGGGGGGGCCAGGGCGAAATTTATTAGACACTAAAAATTTTTAAGCATCATATCTGTTAATAATATAAAGTGCAGAGGTTAAATTAATTTTATATAATTCGTCGCAGTCAGGAACAAATCTCGTAAGTCCTTTAGTTAAAACTAAACTTGAAGCCATCAAAGAAAATGCAACATATACCCAACATTCCTTCTTCCAACCCACAGATTTAATATCGCACATTCATTTTTATAAGATTTTTGGATGATTTAATATCAGCATTAGAAGAGAGGTTTTTAAATCATAAAGAAATTATATCTTCCTTGCAATTTGTCACCGAGCAGGTGTAATGTACCATATGAGAAGATAAAATATTGTGTAACATTTCACAAGGAAGATCTCGAAAGCACAATTGAAGATTTAGTAAAAGCAGAATGGGATTTATGGAAGTTGAAATGGCATCACATCACAGATCGTCCAAAAACAGCAATAGACGGACTAGTTTCTTGTTCGCAGTCACAATTTCCAAATATTTACATCGTGTTGCAAATACTGGCAATTTTACCCATGTCTACTGTTACAGTAGAAAGAAGCTTTTCAACATTAAGACTTCTGAAAACCTACTTGAGAAATATTATTGGAGATAAAAGACTTACTGGATTTGCCCTCCTCTACATACATTGAAATATTGAAATAAAAACTGAAGATATTATCTCGGACTTTGCTCACTCTCATGCCCGGCGATTAAATTTAACAATTTAGGTATGGTGATTTTAGTAATTTATATAAATTATTCCCATTTTTTCTTAGAAATTTAATATTTGGTCCATCCACTTTATATATATATATATATATATATATATATATATATATATATATATATATATATATTTTTATTTTTTAAATATTATATTATTATAATATATATATATATATATACTATTTTATATTATATATATATATATATAACATTTTTTTTTTTATTATATATATTTTTTTTATTTTATATATATATATATATATATATATATATATATATATATATATATATATATATATATATATATATATATATATATATTATATATATATTATTAATTTGTTGTTTATATATTTTAATATTTATCTATA
>JABUQX010015710.1:20000-30000 GCA_015478945.1 Trachelipus rathkii | reverse complement strand
TCCATGCCCCATTTAGTTGCTCCAAGGTCAACCTCCAAGGTCAACCTCCAAGGTCAACCTCCGTCAACCTCCAAGCCTGAGCTATTTGTTGATGGGTAGGATGACTTTCAAAATGAAAAGACCTAATGAAGGTAGAGTCTCAAAACAAGAGTGGATAGATACCAAAGTGATAGAGAGCCTACACCTACACCTACACCTAGACTCCACCCAGCCTTCACCTAGCGTACACCTATACCTAGCCTACACGTGCCCCTACAACTTTGATGGCTCAACTTTTATGACAGCATTATTGATGACTCATCTTTGATGACGTCATCTTTAGCGGTTCATCTTTGATGGTGCCTATATTGATGGTACAGCTTTGGTGGTCTCCAATCACCGTAAGGAGTATCTAGTGATGTTCTATTAGTGTTCTATGAGTATTAGATGAGTGCCAGGTGAGTGCCAAGTGAGTGCCAATGAGTGCCAATGAGTGCCAAGTGAGTGCCAATGAGTGCCAAGTGAGTGCCACATAGTGCCAAGTGAGTGCCACATAGTGCCAACTGAGTGCCACTTTTTTCAAGCCTTTTCTAGCCTTCCCTGAGCCCCGAATAGCCCTAATATGGGTGTCTACCCCTAGGTAATAAGGTATGAGGAATCGATTGGTGTATATTACAATCTGCTAGAATGCTTCATACTATGAGTTAGTATTTTTATAACACTTATAAGCACTTACACTCTCCATAGACACTTACATTAAACCATATACACTTACACTCACACCCACACACAGATACACTTACACTTACACTCGCACACTGGTATTTTGATGCCTCAACTTTGATGCCTCAACTTTGATGCCTCAACTTTGATGCCTCAACTTTGATGCCTCAACTTTGATGCCTCAGCATTAATGCCTCAGCATTGATGCCTCAACTTTGAAGGTTCATCTTTGATGACTCATCTTTGATGAAGTCATCTTTGATACCACCTATATTGATGATTCATATTTGATGACTCATCTTTTGTCTACCTCTAGATCATAAGCTGCCCACCAGGCCGCAGCATGATCCCACCGCGCGAAGGCCCACGACCCCGCACCCGCAGGTGCGACCCGCCGCGTCCCCGCCCGCCGCGTGCGCCCGCAGGCGCCATATCCCCGCGTACCCGCCCGCCGCGTGCGCCCGCCGCGTGCGCCCGCAGGCGCAATATTACCCGCCCGCCGCGTGCGCCCGCAGGCGCAATATCCCCGCACGAATGAAAAATATATATATATACTACGAGTCATTCATTTTTATTTCATACTTAAACATTTTTATTAAAAACATTTTCGCGAACCTAAAACTGTAACTCATTACAGACATCTTTTATATTTTACTTAATACTTTTTAATTTATAAATTTTTAAAAATTGTATGTAAGAAGAAAAAACCAGAGTGTCTGATGTATAAACATTTTATTTTACTACAATTGTACGAAATTTTATTAAAAACATTAACATTACATACCTTAAAGCAGTAAATCAGTAAATCAATAGAGGTGTTACCTAACACCTAAGGGATTAGTATGCTTTTGTTTTACTGCTTTACTGCTTTAACTCATGTTTTACTGCTTTAACTTTCTGCTTTACTGCTTTAACTCACTGTTTTACTGCTTTAACTCACATATTTATTAACATTACATACCTTAAAGCAGTAAATCAGTAAATCAATAGAGGTGTTACCTAACACCTAAGGGATTAGTATGCTTTTGTTTTACTGCTTTACTGCTTTAACTTTCTGCTTTACTGCTTTAACTTTCTGCTTTACTGCTTTAACTCATATACATTACATACCTTAAAGCAGTAAATCAGTAAATCAATAGAGGTGTTACCTAACACCTAAGGGATTAGTATGCTTTTGTTTTACTGCTTTACTGCTTTAACTTTCTGCTTTACTGCTTTAACTCTCTGCTTTACTGCTTTAACTCACATATTTATTAACATTACATACCTTAAAGCAGTAAATCAGTAAATCAATAGAGGTGTTACATAGCAACAAGGGGATTAGTATGCTTTTGTTTTACTGCTTTACTGCTTTAACTTTCTGCTTTACTGCTTTAACTTTCTGCTTTACTGTTTTAACTTTCTGCTTTACTGTTTTAACTCATATGTTTTACTGTTTTAACTCATATATTTATTAACATTATGTTTTTTATTTTGTTTTAATACTTTTTATTTATTTTATTATTATTTTTATATTATTTTTATTATTTTATTTTTATTTTTATTATTATACTTAGTGTTATTTACTTCATGCCTATTGTTATTATTATTTAGAACACACATTCACTATGACACTTATACACACATTCACTATGACACTTATACACACATTCACTATGCCACTTACATTTACCCATAGACACTTACATTTACACTTATACACACGCGGTCACACACACACACACACACACACACACACACACACTACACTTATACACACATTCACTATGACACTTATACACACATTCACTATGACACTTACATTTACCCATAGACACTTACATTTACACTTATACACACACACACACACACACACACACACACACACACACACACACACTTACACTTATACACACATTCACCATGACACTTATACACACATTCACTATGACACTTACATTTACCCATAGACACTTACATTTACACTTACATTTACACTTACACACACACACACACACACACACACACACACACACACAGATTTACTTACACTCACACACAGATTTACTTACACACGCAGATTTACTTACACTCACACAGATTTACTTACACTCACACACAGATTTACTTACACTCACACAGATTTACTTACACTCACACACAGATTTACTTACACTCACACACAGATTTACTTACACACACAGATTTACTTACACACACATATTTACTTACACACACAGATTTACTTACACACAGATTTACTTACACTCACACACACACACACACACACACACACACACACACACGCACACTCACTTACACATATAACGTATAATTTATTAAAACATTTTATGTTTTAATTAAACACGTACATTTATATTACTCATTCAAATATAACTAAAATTATTTCAAAGTTTCTTAAAACTTCTATAATAAATCAATCATTATCTTTGAACAAAGAATTTATTATTAACTGTTAATACTTTTTGTTTATAAATTTTATAACTATCAAGTTTTAAAATAACTTTTACTAAAATTTTATGAAATTTTATTAAAAACATATATTTTACGTACCTTAAAGCAATAAATCAGTAAATCAGTAAGGTCAGCCCCTAGCACCCCTCTACACCAAGCTATGCCACGTTTTGTTCTATTGACTTACTGCTTTACATCATCTTAACCATTTAATAAATATAAAAATAACAAAATAAGTTCTTCTCTGCTAACATAACATGTATTTTATTAAAATCATTCTAAGTTTTTTATTTAAAAATAACAATTATTCACTTACATTTATATTATTCGCTCGATGTTAACTAAAAAAATATTTCAAAGTTTTAAATAATTCGGATTTTCTTTATTATTATTATTATCTATGTACATTGACAATCACGAGAAAACACAACAACCCGCACTCCTTACAGATATGAAACTGACCTCTCTCTGTAAAATGTGTTGAAATAACTACTTTAGGCCTAAATTTAGGATAATCCTTTTTGTATCCCGGAGCGTTATTATTTTTAAAAATATATTTCAAACTGACCTTTCAGTAAAATGTGGTGCAATAACTACGTTAGGCCTAAATTTAGGCCTAAATTTAGGATAAGCCTTTTTGTATCCCATGCGGATTTAAGCCTAATACCAGGTCAAAAGGTAATTCCAGTATAGACAAGAATCATTGTTATTATTACTTTTATAAATATATTTCAAACTGAAACATGCTGGATCGGTAAGATCCTTTAAGCAGTTAAGAAGGAAATGTTTTCCTTACTTGTGATTGGTCGGAGTAATCCTTATCTCTATATGACCTCGTATGTGATTGGTCGAGAATTATTTTATCGTCTTTTGAAAATTAACTTTGTTCTTTAAACTTGTATTTGAGCAGGTGTGTGTTTTATTATCTTTTAGACCCCAACTCATTTTAAAATCATAGTCATTTTAGCTGTTAAGCGGTGCACAAGTTATCTGATTTGTATTAAAAGTGTTTTATTTTTACTAAGTGTATATCATATTTATAATAAATACTTACATTGAGGAATAATTATTAATTTCACTAGAATAGATAATAATTAATCCACTAGATTTATAGTAGATCACGTGAAGCAAAACGCAAGAGCGCCCGCAAGCACGACCCGGTGCGGAACCGACGCATGAACCCGCCGGCGTAATATTACTACGCGGTCGCGAAAATATGGGGCGTTGTATTTCAAAGGGGTAGGGCATACATCCTAGAGGTTGATATCTTTTGGACACCGTCCCATTCAGTATGTATAATATTAGTTTGTGTACTGTATCAAGGTATATTTACGAACCTTATAACATGTGTTCAATCGCATTAGTTTATTTAAAGTCCTGGTATATCAGTGTTTATTACAAACCAAGGGAGATATTCTCGATGGTTGCCGAATGCATACAACATCTGATATAGAAGAGGTATGAACTTACATACTTCGATGTAATTTTGAAGTATAATGATATGATACCAATACTGGAAATCCATAAAGAGAAATTACGGATTGTACAATGAGGGGAAGTTTATTATGCATGTACACACATTGTGTATTTAATTAATTAATATAGTAATTATGTAATAATATTTTAGATTAAACAACTTTTTTCATAACTTATACATAGAGAAGATTAAAACCGTAAAGACATACCTTGAAAAGGGAGGGAATGGGATAACTTCTATACAATAACTCTACGTCGTATATAGGTGTAACTTTAAGGCAAATAAAACTTGTTTTACATTCCTTAAAGTAATAAGATCTTAAATGCATACCACAAAGAGGAACATGGCCTACGTCACAGCCGGAGTATTTGTTCTATTTCCTCAAGGAATTATAACTTTAGGATAAATAAACCAAACTGCTTTTCTACAAAACAAAATGTTCTTTTCAAAACTAAATGTTTTTCAAGAAACTTTACCAGTGAAATGGTATTTTCTATAAATAAAATTAAAAATGTTCAAGTAAGAAATAAAATGAACGATTCATAATATAGGAAACGGTATATTTGAAAATACAAAATGATGTAATGAAAGTTTACAACGGCGTATCATAAAGAAAATATTTTCGCGACTGCGTAGTAATATTACGCCGGCGGGTTCATGCGTCGGTTCCACACCGGGTCGCGCTTGCGGGCGCTCTTGCGTTTTGCTTCACGTGATCTACTATAAATCTAGTGAATTAATTATTATCTATTCTAGTGAAATTAATAATTATTCCTCAATGTAAGTATTTATTATAAATATGATATACACTTAATAAAAATAAAACACTTTTAATACAAATCAGATAACTTGTGCACCGCTTAACAGCTAAAATGACTATGATTTTAAAATGAGTTGGGGTCTAAAAGATAATAAAACACACCTGCTCAAATACAAGTTTAAAGAACAAAGTTAATTTTCAAAAGACGATAAAATAATTCTCGACCAATCACATACGAGGTCATATAGAGATAAGGATTACTCTGACCAATCACAAGTAAGGAAAACATTTCCTTCTTACCTGCTTAAAGGATCTTACCGATCCAGCATGTTTCAGTTTGAAATATATTTATAAAAGTAATAATAATAACAATGATTCTTGTCTATACTGGAATTACCTTTTGACCTGGTATTAGGCTTAAATCCGCATGGGATACAAAAAGGCTTATCCTAAATTTAGGCCTAAATTTAGGCCTAACGTAGTTATTGCACCACATTTTACAGAAAAAGGTCAGTTTGAAATATATTTGACCTAAATTAGGCCTAAAGTAGTCATTTCAACACAGGATTATCCTAAATTTAGGCCTAAAGTAGTTATTTCAACACATTTTACAGAGAGAGGTCAGTTTCGTATCTGTAAGGAGTGCGGGTTGTTGTGTTTTCTCGTGATGGATTGTCAATGTACATAGATAATAATAATAATAATAAAGAAAATCCGAATTATTTAAAAAACTTTGAAATATTTTTAGTTAACATCGAGCGAATAATATAAATGTAAGTGAATAATTGTTATTTTTAAATAAAAACTTAGAATGATTTTAATAAAATACATGTTATGTTAGCAGAGAAGAACTTATTTTGTTATTTTTATACTTATTACATGGTTAAAGATGATGTAAAGCAGTAAGTCAATAGAACAAAACGTGGCATAGCTTGGTGTAGAGGGGCGCTAGGGGCTGACCTTACTGATTTACTGATTTATTGCTTTAAGGTACGTAAATATATGTTTTAATAAAATTTCATAAAATTTTAGTAAAAGTTATTTATGATAGATATAAAATTTATAAACAAAAGTATAACAGTTAATAATAAATTCTTTGTTCAAATAATGATTGATTTATTATAGAAGTTTTAAGAAACTTTGAAATAATTTTAGTTATATTTGAATGAGTAATATAAATGTACGTGTTTAATTAAAACATAAAATGTTTTAATAAATTATACGTTATATGTGTAAGTGAGTGTGCGTGTGTGTGTGTGTGTGTGTGTGAGTGTAAGTAAATCTGTGTGTAAGTAAATCTGTGTGTGTAAGTAAATATGTGTGTGTAAGTAAATCTGTGTGTGTAAGTAAATCTGTGTGTGAGTGTAAGTAAATCTGTGTGTAAGTAAACTGTGTGAGTGTAAGTAAATCTGTGGTGTGTGAGTGTAAGTAAATCTGTGAGTGTAAGTAAATCTGCGTGTAAGTAAATCTGTGTGTGAGTGTAAGTAAATCTGTGTGTGTGTGTGTGTGTGTGTGTGTGTGGTAAGTGTAAATGTAAGTGTCTATGGGTAAATGTAAGTGTCATAGTGAATGTGTGTATAAGTGTCATGGTGAATGTGTATAAGGTGTGTGTGTGTGTGACCGTCAAGTGTGTATGTAAGTGTGTAAATGTAAGTGTCATAGTGAATGTGTGTATAAGTGTCATAGTGAATGTGTGTATAAGTGTGTGTGTGTGTGTGTGTGTGTGTGTGTGTGTGTGTGTGTGTGTATAAGTGTAAATGTAAGTGTCTATGGGTAAATGTAAGTGGCATAGTGAATGTGTGTATAAGTGTCATAGTGAATGTGTGTATAAGTGTCATAGTGAATGTGTGTTCTAAATAATAACAATAGGCATGAAGTAAATAACACTAAGTATAATAATAAAATAAAAATAAAATAATAAAATAATAATAAAATAATAATAAAAATAATAATAAAATAAATAAAAAGTATTAAAACAAAATAAAAAACATAATGTTAATAAATATATGAGTTAAAGCAGTAAAACATATGAGTTAAAGCAGTAAAGCAGAAAGTTAAAGCAGTAAAGCAGAAAGTTAAAGCAGTAAAGCAGAAAGTTAAAGCAGTAAAGCAGTAAAACAAAAGCATACTAATCCCTTGTTGCTATGTAACACCTCTATTGATTTACTGATTTACTGCTTTAAGGTATGTAATGTTAATAAATATGTGAGTTAAAGCAGTAAAACATATGAGAGTTAAAGCAGTAAAGCAGAAAGTTAAAGCAGTAAAGCAGTAAAACAAAAGCATACTAATCCCTTAGGTGTTAGGTAACACCTCTATTGATTTACTGATTTACTGCTTTAAGGTATGTAATGTATATGAGTTAAAGCAGTAAAGCAGAAAGTTAAAGCAGTAAAACATGAGTTAAAGCAGTAAAGCAGTAAAACAAAAGCCTACAATCCCTTAGGTGTTAGGTAACACCTCTATTGATTTACTGATTTACTGCTTTAAGGTATGTAATGTTAATAAATATGTGAGTTAAAGCAGTAAAACAGTGAGTTAAAGCAGTAAAGCAGAAAGTTAAAGCAGTAAAACATGAGTTAAAGCAGTAAAGCAGTAAAACAAAAGCATACTAATCCCTTAGGTGTTAGGTAACACCTCTATTGATTTACTGATTTACTGCTTTAAGGTATGTAATGTTAATGTTTTTAATAAAATTTCGTACAATTGTAGTAAAATAAAATGTTTATACATCAGACACTCTGGTTTTTTCTTCTTACATACAATTTTTAAAAATTTATAAATTAAAAAGTATTAAGTAAAAATATAAAAGATGTCTGTAATGAGTTACAGTTTTAGGTTCGCGAAAATGTTTTTAATAAAAATGTTTAAGTATGAAATAAAAATGAATGACTCGTAGTATATATATATATATATTTTTCATTCGTGCGGGGATATTGCGCCTGCGGGCGCACGCGGCGGGCGGGTAATATTGCGCCTGCGGGCGCACGCGGCGGGCGGGAACGCGGAAATATTGCGCCTGCGGGCGCACGCGGCGGCGGGAACGCGGGAACGCGTCGGGCGGGAACGCGGCGGGTCGCACCTGCGGGTGCGGGGTCGTGGGCCTTCGCGCGGTGGGATCATGCTGCGGCCTGGTGGGCAGCTTATGATCTAGAGGTAGACAAAAGATGAGTCATCAAAGATGAATCATCAATATAGGTGGTATCAAAGATGACTTCATCAAAGATGAGTCATCAAAGATGAACCTTCAAAGTTGAGGCATCAATGTTGAGGCATTAATGCTGAGGCATCAAAGTTGAGGCATCAAAGTTGAGGCATCAAAGTTGGGGCATCAAAGTTGAGGCATCAAAGTTGGGGCATCAAAATATCGAGTGTGCGAGTGTAAGTGTAAGTGTATCTGTGTGTGGGTGTGAGTGTAAGTGTATATGGTTTAATGTAAGTGTCTATGGAGAGTGTAAGTGCTTATAAGTGTTATAAAAATACTAACTCATAGTATGAAGCATTCTAGCAGATTGTAATATACACCAATCGATTCCTCATACCTTATTACCTAGGGGTAGACACCCATATTAGGGCTATTCGGGGCTCAGGGGAGGCTAGAAAAGGCTTGAAAAAAGTGGCACTCAGTTGGCACTATGTGGCACTCACTTGGCACTATGTGGCACTCACTTGGCACTCACTTGGCACTCACTTGGCACTCATTGGCACTCATTGGCACTCACTTGGCACTCACCTGGCACTCATCTAATACTCATAGAACACTAATAGAACATCACTAGATACTCCTTACGGTGATTGGAGACCACCAAAGCTGTACCATCAATATAGGCACCATCAAAGATGAACCGCTAAAGATGACGTCATCAAAGATGAGTCATCAATAATGCTGAGTCATAAAAATTGAGCCATCAAAGTTGTAGGGGCACGTGTAGGCTAGGTATAGGTGTACGCTAGGTGAAGGCTGGGTGGAGTCTAGGTGTAGGTGTAGGTGTAGGCTAGGTGAAGGCTGGGTGGAGGCTAGGTGTAGGTGTAGGCTAGGTGAAGGCTGAGTGGAATCTAGGTGTAGGTGTAGGCTAGGTGAATATGGGGTGGAGGTTAGGTGTTGTTGTGTTCATACAAAAGAACTTATTTGATATGTTTAAACAGGGTGTGTGTGTGTGTGTGTGTGTGTGCGTGTGTAGGTGTAGGTGTAGATCAAAAAAGGGGCTAAGCCCCTAAAGGGTGGTCAAAAATTAGGGTGGGCCAATTGACCCATGGAAGACCAAAGGTTTGGTCGAAAAAAAGGGGATATACAACGGTTGCTGACGCAACCGTTTGGCACAATTTGGGTTCTCAAAAATTAGGGTTCTCAAAAATTAGGGTTCTCAAAAAATTTGGGTTCAAAAAATTTGGGTTCTCAAAAAATTTGGGTTCTCAAAAATTTGGGTTCTCAAAAAATTTGGGTTCTCAAAAAATCCGTTCAAAAATCCGTTCTCAAAACTGGGTTCTCAAAAAATAGGGTTCTCAAAAAATCCGGGTTCTCAAAAAAGGTCAAGGCCCAAAAAAAAGTTAAGGTAAAAAATTCAGGTTGCCCAAAAAGGTCAAGGCCAAAAAGGTCGCGGTCAAAA
>JABUQX010015710.1:7500-10000 GCA_015478945.1 Trachelipus rathkii | reverse complement strand
TTGAATGAGTGCTGGGAAAGTTTTGGGGTAAACGATAAAATTTGTCTATTGGGAGATTTAAATGCAGGAGTGGGTAGGGAGGGGGTGGGAAGAATAATAGGACCATTTGGGGTAGGGGAGAGGAATGTTAATGGAGAAAGTCTGTTAGAGTTATGTGTTGAAAGAAGAATGATAGTGGGGAATACTTGGTTCAAAAAAAGTGAAAATCACAAGTATACATGGAAGAGTGAGATAACGGGGGGAGGGCGGTACTGGATTATGTGTGTGTAAATGGGAAGGATAGAGGCAGATTACTAGATGTAAATGTATTTAGAGGGGCGGGGAGGGGGATATCGGATCACTATTTGGTGGTTGCAAGGTTAAGGGTGGGAGGAGAGGTGACGATTAGGGAAAGGGGAGAAAAGAGGAGAGTGGAGGTGATAAAGGTGGAAAAATTGGAGGAGACAGTGTGTAAGAGGGAGTTTAGGAGAGGTATGGAGGATAGGTGGAGAGACGTGAGAGGGACGGGAATGGGGGAGGTGGAGGGGGAGTGGAAGAGATTTAAGGAGGCAGTATGTGAAGAGGCTAGAAGGGTATGTGGAGTAAAAAGGGTGGGTGCAAGCAGAAGGAAAGGGAGCGAATGGTGGAGTGAGGAGGTGAAGGAGGTGGTGAAAAGAAAAAAGGAGGCTTATGTGAAATGGTTGGGAAGTAGGAGAGAGGAAAGCTGGGAGGAATATAGAAGGGTTAGAGTGGAAGCAAAGAGGGCGAAGAGAAGAGCAAAAGATGAGTGGTGTAGAAAGGTGACGGAAAATTTTGAATCAGGAAGTAAGATGTTTTGGAAAGAAGTAAATAAAAAAAGGAAGAAGAAGGAGGGGTTGGGGGAGAGGATTAAGGGGGGAGATGGGGAGTGGATAGGAGGAGAGGATAGGGTGAGGAAGAGGTGGGGGGAGTATTTTAGTGGATTATTGAATGAGGTGGGTGGGGGAGGGGAGGAAGATTTGCATGAGGTGAGGATGGGGAATGTATTGGGGAGGGAGGGGGAGGATGAAATACAAATGGAGGAAATTATTAGGGCCTTGAATAAAGGAAAAAAAGGGAAGTCCGCAGGTCTGGATGGTGTGAGAATGGAAATGTTACAGAAGGGTGGTATAGGGGTGGAGGAGTGGCTGTATAGGTTATATAATATATGTTGGAGGAGTGGTGTGGTACCGCAGGATTGGGAGGATGGTTGTTTGGTTCCCCTGTATAAGGGGAAAGGGGATAGGATGGAATGTGGGAATTATAGAGGTATATGTCTTTTAAGTGTGGTAGGGAAAGTGTATGGTAGAATACTGATTGAGAGAGTGAGAGGGTTTACGGAGGGAAGAATGGGGGAAGAACAAGGAGGATTTAGGGAGGGAAGAGGGTGTGTGGATCAAGTGTTTACACTAAAGATCTTGTGCGAGAAAAGTATTGAGAGGAAAGGGAAAGTGTATGGGTTTTTAGATTTAGAGAAAGCATATGATAGAGTGAAGAGAGGGAATTGTGGGGGGTGTTGGAGGAAAATGGAGTGGGGGGTAAATTAGGTAAAGGTATCAGGGCATTTTATAGGAATAGTAGAATGTGTGTGAGAGTGTTAGGAGGGGAGAGTGAGATGTTTGGGGTGGTGAGAGGATTGAGGCAAGGGTGTGTAATGTCGCCGTGGCTATTCAATTTGTTTATGGAGAGTGTTTGCAGAGGAATGGTGAGGGAGGGGAGGGGGGTGGAATTGACAAATGGGAATGATAGAAGGGAAGTGAGCATGATACTGTTTGCGGATGATACTGCCCTAGTGGCGAAGAACGCGGAAGGGTTGAGGTATTTGGTGAGGGAGTTTGAGAGAATGTGCGGACAAAAGGGGCTTAAAATAAATCCTGGTAAGAGTAAAGTGTTAGTGTTTGAGGAGGAGGAAAGTGAGGAGGGGGAAGGGTTAGAGGTTCGAGTGGGGGGTGTAGTTCTGGAAGAAGTAAAGATTTTTAGATATTTAGGGATGGATTTGGGTAAGGGGGGAGGGATGAAGGAGGAGATAGACATAGAGTAGGAGAAGGAATGAGAGCGTTGAGTGGTCTGAGAGAAGTATGGAAAGGGGGGGATTTATCACAGAAAGTTAAGATAAGTATGTTTGAAAAAATTTGTGTACCAGCGGTGTTGTATGGATGTGAAACGTGGGGGTTGAATGCCAGGTCCAGGAAGAAGTTGGAAGTATTTGAGATGAAGGGGTTGAGAGCGGTTTGTGGGATTAGTAGAAGGGAGAGGATTAGGAATAGGGTGGTGAGGGAGAGATGTGAGTGGAGGAATGGGTTGGTGGGAAGAGCGGAGAAGGGAATGCTAAGATGGTATGGGCATCTGGTGAGAATGGAGGAACAGAGAGTGGTTAGGAGAGTTTGGGAGGCGGAGGGGATAGGAAGGAGAGGAAGGGGGAGACCAAGAAGGAGGTGGATGGATGGAATAAAGGAGATGCTGGAGGAGGGAGGGATGAGGGAGGAAGAGGGTAGGGTGTTGG
>JABUQX010015710.1:0-2500 GCA_015478945.1 Trachelipus rathkii | reverse complement strand
CTTTGTTTTAATGTAATGTAATTAAATACCATAAGAAACATAAATAACAATAATTAAAATATTGAAGAACAATCTTGAACATTTTTTTTAGCACCAATACAGTTAAAAATTAAATAAAATTGTTTAAAAAAACTTAAAATATAAATAAAAATTAAAAAGAAAAGAATTAAAAACTTATCGAGCTTCACCAATACTGTAAATATTGAATAACTTATTTTCTCTTTCATAGGGTAAATTTTACTTTTTCATTATTAACAAAACTTCACCAAAGAACGTAAGAAAAAATTAACATGACCCTATATATTTAAGAAACAAACAAGCCTTTGGCTTGCTCCTAACGGAGCAAGACTTGTCCCTGAGCACGTGCTACGCACGCGCAGAGGGCTCGCTTCACTCGCCCGAGGAAACCAAGCCGAAAAAACTCATGATGACAAAATTGTAGTGAAAACCGTTACGTTTTTCGTGCTGTTTATTTTTAATAGGATAAAGATAAAAAAGCAAAAGTAAAAAATAATTTATTAAAAACAACTTTTCATTAAGAATATAGGAAATCAAAACGTGGCCGGACCGTAATGGCGAAAGGATGGTAGTTTCAAAAATATGTTGCTCCACAACAATAATTTATATCTAACTTGATGCGTTTTGGCTTCCGGGGGGTCGCGAGACTTAAAAGGTTGAGAAACGCTGCACTAGGCCATCCACGATTAATTTTTTACGATTATAAGTTGCATGAGTTTCTGAGTCTTGAAGACGACGGTAGTTTCGGAAGACCACTTCCATGGTGCGAATAGCACGAGAACGAGTAGAGTTAAATCGAGGTTTGTTAGGTTTAGTTGAAGGAAAAGTGTATGGAATGTATACTTCTGTCCCAGAGAGAATCGTCTCTGTTATGTGTACTGTTTCCTCCGAGGGATCCCTCCCCCGATGGACCCCTCCCCCTGAAGCAATTATTATTCCAGGGATATCAAAGAAACACTACTGCAACTCCGACCAGTTTGCGGCACTGAAATGCCAAACACTAGAAGTTTGAAATTTTTTTTTCTATTTTTTAATTATACCACACTAAAAAAATATATTAGGATCAAGGCAGCTTTGTCAAAAGGTTTTGGGTGGAGCGAAAGCTAAAGCCAAAATTTTTTTGGGGTGGAGTCACCGCTAAAAATATTTTTATATTATACAGTAAATGGGTTCAGTGCCAGCGTTGCATATTTTAAAGTGCTTATTGTTTATTTCCGCTCAGTTAATCGATATATCGATATTCTTTCAATAATCAATTATATTTTCCATAGCCATCGATTTATTGCTTTGAATACGGTCTAGAACCGTGGTAGCGTTAGGATATGATAAGTTTTGTTAAGTAAGGTTATGATAAGTTTAGTTATGTAAGATTATGATAGTTTTGTTAAGTATCATTATATTAATGATTTAAAATATTCAGAGGTTGGCATTCCTCAATTACGGACTACTCAAACAAATTGCGTAATTGCGATTGCGATAATTTGAAAAAAGTTTGCAGTTAGCGGAATGCCTTAATCATTCCGCAATTTAAGTCCGCACTCCACAATTCCCCAATTATCGGACTACCAAAAAAAATTGTGGAATTGCAGCCAATACCAAAATTTATTGTCAGATATCACAACTTTAAAAATAAAAAATGAAATATATATATATATATATATATATATATATATATATATATATATATATTATATATATATAGTTCATTTATATTTTTTATTTATTTTTCTTTTATGTTATATATATATATTTATAATATATATATATTATATATAGGCCTCATTTTTGGTTTTTGTTTCTTTTTCGTGGAGGCCTATATAGATATTTGAAGAATATTTAAAAATCCATATTTTGAATGAGGTATTTATTCAACATAGATAAAGATATTCAATGAATGTAAAGAAGTAACAAAAGTCCCTTCTGTGAGATACGCAAGTCAAGTGATCACGGACTATTCCACGCGTCTACCTCCCTTGCCCAACTCTTCTTTTGGAAAACTTGCGTTCGAGATTCGAAGTCGCGGCCTTTCCTTAAATTTAGCCTCCCTTGCACAGAAAGTTAGTTATTGAAGTTTGAAGGTGTTCTGGAGAGAGTATCTTGAGTGAGATCTATTTCTTCTGATTCTTTTTATTGATTATTTATTTAATGATTTAATATTAGATCGAGTATCTCAACAGGACGGGTTTATATATTATTTCACTTCGACTTATGCTAAAATTTTGCTCGCGCAAATTTTAGCATAAGTACGAACATAAATTAAATTTTTTTACAAAATTATAATGGAATAGATAGCGAGTGTGACCTATTCCCAGCGTGTCTTAAACAACGGCGCCGTGAGAGGTGGTTTCTCTCATCTCCTATATAAAAAACTCTACAACTCATTTCAACTGCTGGCCTGTTTTACAATACATATGGGCATTTAAGCATGATGCGCACGTAACATTTATAAAAACATCCTTCAAGCATATCTCTCTCTTCTTTT
>JABUQX010015709.1:20000-25737 GCA_015478945.1 Trachelipus rathkii | reverse complement strand
TGTTGATATAGTTTTTATGTCGATTCGGTGTTTCTTCATCTGTAACTTTTAAATTGTATAAAAATTAAAGTTAAACAAAGGTAAAGATTTTGAAATTTGCATAGAAACGAAAGTTTAAAATTGCTGTCACAGTGAGCAAGTTCAAAAAAATTCCCAGAAGTTATTAATTCGGACTTACACCGGAGTTCGAGTCGGAGTCGTGGAGTCTGCATTTTCAGAGTCGGAGTCGGAGTCGAAATATTTATTTTACGACTCCGCAGCTCTGTGGGTTCGGAGTCGAGTCGGGCGAGTCGGGAGTCGGAGTCGAAAATTTATAGAACTATTATGTATTATTATTATTATTATTATATTATTATTATTATTATATATTATATTATATTATATTATTATTATTATATTATTATTATTATTATTATTATTATTAATTAAAAATGTCATTATAATTTTAGGAAAGGGAAGTTTCATTTTGTTTCTTGCAAATTTTGTAATTCTCTCATCTCTCTCTCTCTCTCTCTCTTTCTCTCTCTCTCTCTCTCTTCTCTCTAATATATATATATATATATACTATTATATATATTATATATATAATATATATATATAATATATATATATAATATAATTATATTAATATATTATTATAATATATATATATTATATATATAATATATAATATATATATATATATATAATATATATATATATATATAATATATATACTTAATATATATTATACTGATATATATATATATATATATATTATATATATATTATATATATATATATATATATATATATATATATATATATATATATTATATTACTATATATTATAATATATATATAATATATATAATATATTTATATATATATTTATATTAATATTATATATAATATATATATTATATATATATATATATTATATATTAAATATATATATAATATATTATAATATATATATATATATTATAATATATATATATAATATATTATATATATATATAGGGCCTATATATTATTAATTATATATTAGTGATGCACCGATACCATTGGTATCGGTATCGGTATCGGTTGGTATCGGTCGATTTTTGAGGTATCGGTATCGGTATCGGTATCGGGAATTTTGAGAGTAGTAGTATCGGTATCGGTATCGGTATCGGCAAAATTTTGCCGATACCTTTAACCGATACCACACATTTTGCGTCTTTAAATTTGATTTCGATATTATATATATATATTATATTATATTATATATTATTTTATTATATTATATAATATTATATATATATATATATATATAGTATTATATATTATATAGTATATATAGTATATATATATCAATTTGTCTGATAATTTCTGTATCTATCTTACCCACTCTATGTTAATATAGACGTTTTCGATTTTGCATTGGCTTACGAACGAAAGAAAATGCTCGAGTTGCGTTCGTTTTTCCTAATACTTAGTAAAAAAATCGTAAGAAAATGCTTACCAAAACGTAAAGGAATTTCCTTAATTCTATAAGGTTTCTAATTTCTTGTTGATTGCTAAATTATACGTTTTACGAAAGTTGTAAACAAAAAAAATACGGGTTGTAGGCCCGTTGAATTGATGAATATTTCATTCAATAAAATCAACTTTAAATCTAATTTCTTCCAAAATCGATTAACTCCATCACAATAGTTGATCAATTTTTTTGTAATATAAACCATGTTATTTTTTTATTATTTTTTATTTTATTTTTTTTGTTTATCCGAAATCGACGGGCTCCATTACAAAAGCTGATTCCAATTGTTTGCAAAGCAAAAGTAAACCTCGTAAGAAATCGTATTCGCTTTTGCATGAAATTCGGGAAATTAGTTCAGGCAATCAGGAGTGCCAAAGAAGTCGTCTTATGGATGTTAAGTGTAGGTTTAAGTGTGTTTTATTATATGTAAAGATTACAAATTTTTTAAGTTCTTCATGCTGTAAAAGCATTTTTGAAGAATGGAAGAATTTTTGAAAATATAGGGTGCCTATTTGAGGTTCATAGCGTCTTTAAAGCTAAAATTCTTCTGGTGAGTGATGAGGAGATTAGTTCGAAAGGAAATTGTCCATGTGTGTGAAGCTTCGCATCTTAGTTTTGAAAGTTTGACCTACATAGGTCGGACGTTGCTAGTCGGCCACATTGTATATTTGTAAAACGATGTGTGACCTAGAAGTTCAATGGGGGAGTGCTTCCTTTAAATCTTAAAGAAACTGCCAACTGAGTTTCTGTTAATAAAAACACATAAGAAACTTGCATTGTGGAAAGTTTTTGTTTAAGATGTTTCTAATCTGAAAGTGAAGATCATTGAAATGTAGGGAGCGTAAACAGGAAGTTTAGAAACATCCTATGCAGTAGTTTTAGGGCGATATGTTATCGAGAAACGAATAAACAAGTTTATCAAAAACGTTAGAGGGATAAAGACTAAAAGCTAGAAAATTTATGGCGAAAGGTGATTTCTTCATGGAAAAAATTCCAATTCAGAACCAAAAAAACAAAGGCTTGTATATGCTGGGCCTTAGACCCGCAATTTTATGAATAAAGGAGAAAGAAATAAAGAAATTAGTCCCAAGTTAAGTATTATTGGCTTGCGATAAATAGAAGTAGAAAGCCCACTAATGTTTTACTTGGAACTAATTTCTTTAGTTCTATATTCTTTAATCGTAATTGTAATAATACGAAGCGTTTACGATAGAATGAATTTTAGTATTTTCTTTGCTTTTAATTTAGACCATTTTCGTTTTTGTCATTTGTGCTTACGCTCGATAAGAAATGCTCACCATTTTTTAGCAAGAATTTCCTGTATAGAACGACCGCGCATTCGTTGCTAGGCTTACCTTTGTTTTTAAACATTTGGAATCAGCTGTTATGATAGAGCATGTGGGCCTTGGAATAAACAGGAAAAAAAAATAACAAATGGTTCATTTACAAATAATTGATTTCAACTATTTGTGAGGTTTATCCATTTGGAAAAATAGATTAAAAGCTGATTTTTATTGAATGAAACTTTATCAATTCAGACGGGGCCCTACCACGGCCGCCGCTCTTGTTTGTTTACATTTTTTTCGTAAGAACGTGCTTAAATCCGGCAAGCAACGGGGAAATAGCAAACTTAAAGAAGAATCAAGGAGAATCCTTAGTTTGTGAACATTCGTTACCATTTTTGGTAAGTTAGACAAAAACGAACGCAAACTCGATCATTTCTTACGTTTCGTAAGAAGATGCCAAAAATGATACGGCTTTATATATTAATATATATATATATATATATATTATATATAATATATATAGATATATATTATATATATATATTAATATTATATATATTAATATATATATATATATATATATATATATATATATTTACAGTATATACCACCACTCACGAGCAGAGCCCTATTCAGGGAGGGAGCGTTGCATGCCAAAATTTATCCACTAGCGCAAATTAGCAGATGGAGCACAGACGCAGCTTTTAAAGTGAGGGATAAATTCACAGGAAACCAGAAGATGGAGAGAATTCCCAGAAACAGAGTGGCAGGAAATAAGGGAAGCACCGCAGCGAAAATAGCCTGGAGTTACCAATATCTACACAAACTCGTGTGCAGACACAGCACCCCTTTTCCTACGAGGGCGTCGTAAAGGTGTGGTTACGCGAGTGGTACGTTCCCTCGAACACCTGCCGCTGCGACCTAAAGAAAAGAGAAAAAGCACAACATCGCGCCGCAAAGATAGAGCGTTCAGCTGAACTGGAAAATTAAAGTACAGTTTGTAAGCCTTTTGTTGGTTCTTTGACTCGACTTTGTCGCAAAAGGCGGGTGAAACCAGAGCCCACCCCCCCAGATATGAGAACAGTACTCCATAAAGTCGGATGATGAGACCTTTGTATAGCTGGAGTAATGGGGAAGAGGAAAAAAAAGTCTCGCAGCTAAAAACAAGAACTCCCATTTCTTGTGAGGCCGGCCCTAGCAACTTGTGATGTGAGGTTTTCCAAGAACATTTTTTTGTTTTATGTTTAAGGCCAAGGATGTTTATATTGCAATCAGAAGAGACGAGAGAAAACCGTCGAAGAGATAGAACAGTTAGAAGGGTTTAGATAGGGAGATTTGTAGAAGTTGGGTTTTTAAAGAATTGAATTTCACAAGGTTGCAGCGGCCCCACCGGAAATTCATATTCTGATCAGCGAGAATAGAATCGGAAGATTAAAACGAGAGGCAATCTAGAAGTAAAAGAGGAGCAGAAATTAAAGATGAGGTTTAGAATGGGTCGAGTCATCGGCATATGATTGGATAGAGTTAGATGTGCAGGTGAGAAGATCATTAATTAAAAGTAGTAGGAATAAAGTAGAAGATAAGACAGGACCCTGAGGAACACCACTATGAA
The DNA here is from genome assembly GCA_015478945.1 of Trachelipus rathkii. Classification (NCBI taxonomy): domain Eukaryota; kingdom Metazoa; phylum Arthropoda; class Malacostraca; order Isopoda; family Trachelipodidae; genus Trachelipus; species Trachelipus rathkii. The sequence continues at coordinate 21,338 of JABUQX010015709.1, read as the reverse complement.
TAGATTTAAAGGATAAATGGTGGCTGATATGGAGCGGACTTTAAAAAGAAAGTAGGACTAATAAGCAAAGAGAAGGAGGAACCCAAAGGAGGAGCTTGAAGAGCAGTGACGCGTGCCATACCTGGTCAAAATTGTTTGGATATATCAAGCGCCCACGCAAGTCTACCCGTAGTTCCTAAGAGCGGAAAACCATAATTCGGTTAAATAGGAAATATATCGCAGTAGGACCTGAACGCCGAAAGCCGTACTGGCGATCGGGAAGAAGAGAATGAGATTCCAGATGCTCTAAGAAATGAGAGTTGAAAGGGTGTCAAAGATTTGTAGATAGAATACAAGTGAGAGCAATAGGGCGATAGTTAGAAGATCAGAGCGCTTCCTTTTTTCGGAATAAGTTGGACATATGCATGCTTCCAACACTGAGGAAAGTGCTGAGTATTGGACATATAGAATAAGTTGAACGAGGGCCGGGTCAGCACGGAAGCCATTCTCTTCAAAACTCGGGGAGGAATGCCATCCGGGCCACCCGCCTCTAACGTTCCATAGATCTCAGGAAAGGTAATCACAGGCAAAGACATAGGACGTCTGAGAGGAGAAGGAGGAAGAAGAGCGTCCAGGGTTGAGTTAGAAGAAAATAGGAGGCCGAAGAAATTGCTTTTCAAGTGGGTTATTATATATATATATATTATATATATATATATATAATATATATATATATTATATATTATTATATATATAATATAATATATATATATATAATATATATATATATATAATATATATATATATAATTTTTAAACTATTTTATTTTTAATAAACGTGATGAATCCCTAATCCACTAGCCACAATTAAACGATAGTTGCTCGCGAGCTACGGCCTGGGTACCGCCGCAGTGTAGAGAATTATGGTTTCGTTAACCATTACTTCGATATACGAGTGTATATATATATAATATAATATTATATATATATTATATATTATATATATATATATATATATGTATATATTTAATATATAATATATATATATTTATATAATATCATATATATAATATTATTATTATAATATATATTATATAATATAATATATATATATATATATATATATATATATATAAAATAATATATATATATATATATAAATATATATATATGATATATATGTTATATATATAGGGCCAATTTTATAGGATAAAAGTATTCACGGTATCGGTATCGGGTGCGGCAAAAATTTTGTATCGGTATCGTATTCGTGATCGGCATTGAAAAAAATTGTGAGTACTTGTATCGGTATCGACTAAAATTTGTATCCGGTGCACACTAATATATTATTCATATATAT
>JABUQX010015709.1:2500-5000 GCA_015478945.1 Trachelipus rathkii | reverse complement strand
GATTTCAAGGGGGAAAATAGGAGTGACGAAATAAAATAGGATTTAAGGCCTCGATGCGCTATGATTATTGCAGAGTGGAGTTCGACAGACAGGAAATGGAAGAGGACGTAAGAAGATGGAACGAATGTCTGATGGATAGATGTATAAAAATGAACGTTGAAAAGGCACAAATTCTAATTGTCAGCAGAGAGTCGCAGCAGGAAATCAATATTGAAATTGGAAACTAAGTCGGTAAAAAAACACAGCCATATTTTTCAAAACATTCATTTAGGTAGTAGGTGCGTTATAAAGCCGAGGCACTGGGAAACGGGAAAAGATATTATGGAAAGGATAAAGAGTTTCAGTGGATGTTTGGGGGCTCCTGTATCCAATCATAAATGAACAACACGTTTCACTTGAGGTAAAAAATACTATTTTTAACACCGTGCTGACGCCGATTTTGACATGTGGAGAATGGAGTTGGGGGTGGTTTTTGACGACTGATCGGTGGATAGGAAGAAAGATTCAGGACACGGAAATAAAAACCTTAACTGGAGAAGCTATATTAGGATTAGAAATGGACGGGTAATTATGAAGAAAAGAATTGGGTATTGCCCTTTTTAGAACAAAATCATCCCCTTTCCTCAGTTTTGAGGTGTTGGGATTTACTTGGAGAGGATAGGAGCGAGAATGCCATCTGCAAAGGGATGTATTGGGAGTGGATACCGGAAGGAAGAAGTACTTAGAGGTAAGACGAAGAAAGAGATGGAAGGAAACCATAGAAAAGATATTCTCAAGATATTTGACATGCCAGACATTTGAAGCTCCTTCGGAAAATAAGAAATTTTTAATGATAGATTAATGATAGAACAAGATGGAGGAACATACTGGTTACCCTGACAGACGTATAGTCTACTTCTGGGAGATGAATAGAACTATATATAAAATATATACTATATATATATATATATATAATATATATATACTATATATATATAATATATATATTATATAGTATATATATATAATATATATATATATATATATATTACTATATATAATATATATATAAATATATATATATATTATATTAATATAGTTAATATATAATATCATACTATATATATCATATATATATAGTACTATATATATATATATATATATTATATATATATATATATATATATATAATATATTTACTTATAAATATATATACTTATATATATATATAACTAGTTATATATATATATATATATATATATATATATATATATAGTATACTATATATATATTATATATATATATATACTCCATATATATATATTATATATAATATACAATATATAATAATAATACTATAATAATATATATAATTTTTTAGTTTTGTTTTGTTTTGGTTTTATTTAAAATTTAAGGATTTTAACTTATTAATTTTAAAAAACTTTATTCTTAGATATGCCTATATAAAGTTCACCTTATATATTTTTATATATTCTTTACTAAAATTTTTTGCCTATATTGTGAGTTCAATTTTGCATTTTACTTTGATATTTTTCTTATTGTATAATATATATATATATATATGATAATATATATTTATAGCCACACTCTATATAATATATATATATATATATAGATAATATATATATATATATACCTATATATATATATATGATAGTATAGTATATATATATATATATATATATATATATAATTCATCACTTTACCTAGTACCCTTTCCTGTTATAAATAGAACATAAACAAAAATGATTAAATGCATAACAATTAATAAGTAAACAATAAGTTTTATCATTGTTTCCTTAAGGAATGTCGTCAGTTTCAAGTTCGTCATCGACAGGAGAGGATGACATTGCCGATAACGCAGAAAATGAGGTAAACATTTGCTCGCAGACTTAGTTATTTATTTATATTATAAAGTGTTTTGTTTTAGATATAAAATATGAGATACAATATTTAATTTAATTAACTTATGTTAAACTCAGTGATTTTTCTTTTCATTTTTTTTTTGCTTGTTTTTGCTTTTTTAATTGAATGAAATGTTTGTGAGTTACAATTCCTAGTTATTTTTTTTTTTAGTTAAATGCTGGAATAGAAATCTTAGTCAGGTTAAAACTAAAGAATGTTCCTTGCATGTGGGACATTATTTATGCGCCATTACTACCGCCGTTTTTTAATTAAATAAATAAGGCTTCTGACAAAACAACTCGGGCATATTTTGTTTGAAAGGTTGGTGAAATATACTGATGTGTAAATAACTATAATGGCTATTTTTCTGGAGGTTTTCTCAATTGTCCTTATATATATATATATATATATATATTATATATATATATATATATATATATATATTATATATATATATACTAATATATATATCTATAATATATAATATAGTATAATATATACTATGTATATATATATAGGTAATATATATTTATATATAGTATTATTGTAAAACTGCTAAAATTTCGTACCTATATATAATCATATATATATATAT
>JABUQX010015707.1:7500-15000 GCA_015478945.1 Trachelipus rathkii | reverse complement strand
TCTACCAATCCTCTCAAACTCTCTTCAGATTCACCACACAAAACCAAATCATCCGCATATAATAGGTAGGGCACCCTCCACTCATCTCCATTCTCCATCATTCTAACACCATTTCCTTCTGCCACCCCACCTCTAATTCTTTCATAACCCCATCCATACGTTGAATAACCAAGAAGACACAACACAACCCTGTCTCACTCCGCTACACTAAACCAATCACCTTTGACACCATTTATTCTTACACACGCCTCACTATCGTCATACATACTTTTGATTCCATTCAGAAGCCTACCACCAACACCATATATCACTAACACCTGCCATAGATTCATTAATCCTATCATACGCCTGTTGCAAATCCATAAAAAACCTAAATACAATTTATTCTTCTCTCCCTCATTTTCTCAATCATTTGTTTCAATGTAAAGATTTGATCCACACATCCTCTACCACTCCTAAACGCACCTTGTTCTTCACCAATCAGTCCTTCAGTCACTCGACGCACTCTTTCGACCAAAATACCAGCATATATCTTCCCTACAGTATTTACATTATATATATATATATTAGTTATTATTTATATATTATATATATATATGCTATATATATATATATATATATATAGTATATATATATATATATATATATATATATATATATATATATATATATATAGATAAAGATATATATATAAATATACATAGATATAGATCGTATATATATATATATATATATATATATATAGTATATATATATATATATATATATATATATATATATATATATATATATATATATATATATATATATATATATATATATATATATATATATATATATATATATATATATATATATAATCTATAACAACTCCCAGGAAGAGCTTTCGCCCTGTCAGTAGGTCCAGCGTCTTCTCCTTCTGGTCCAAAACTTTTAACTCTAGAACACTCCAGAAAGCCATTTCTCGGCTCAATGGTTTGGACGCCAGTCCTCGAGTTAAACACTCTCAGGTAGGGTTTTCGCCCTTTCAGTAGAACTAGCATCTTCTTCCAATTAGGCTTCAAAACTCGTTCTCCTAGAGCTCTCCAGAGGATTTTGCTTAGGCGCAAAAGATACCAACGCTGGAACCAAGAGTAATTCAAGCAAAAAGGAAAGGACCGGGTTGCTAGCCCTGTCGCCCTATAACCATGCGAAGAGGATCTTCATATGTCCTGACCGCGACGAAACCTCCAATCATCATTCTTCCTTGACTGCGCTGAAAACATGCTTTATCGACCAAATAATATCACCTAGAAGTAGATTCATTTATTTGTAGTCTAAAATTATGTTCAGTTAATTCATAATAATAATTTAAAAGAACTATTTAAAAATTTTTCTTCCTTCACAGAATATTTTGACATTTTGTTGCTCCACTTCTTAAGTTTTTAAATATTAATTTTGATTTTAATTTCGAAATATTTGATCCAATAAAATATTTTTTAAATATGTTATTCAGTTTCATAAAATTTCTTCTCCACTTCTAAATAATAAAATAGCTTCAATTCATGCTTCAGTAGCTCTCCTAGAGTTTTCATCCTCTTCAATCTCTTTCCAAGCCTTCTCTTGTTCTTCTCATTTCTTCCTTCCCAGCTGTTTTCAATGCATCCAACTCCGACGACAGTCAGATCATATATATATATATATATATATATATATATATATATATATATATATATATATATATATATATATATATATATATATATATATATATATATATATATATATATATATATATATATATAATTGTGGTATAGCATTTATAGATTGTAATATTTCATTTTGTGTTTTATTATTTGAATCATAAATTTTGTTTCGTAGATTGTTCCACAGATATGAAGTGAAACAAGATATTTATAAAAATATATTTAATCTTAAAAATAATTTTCACTATTGCGATCCGATTTGCAACAAAAGTTTTTTATGTATTCATATGCAATTTTTAATAAATAAAATTCCAATAAAATCTAAAAATCACATAAATATGTCGTTTAACCTTAAAACTAATTAAAAAGAAGCTCGTTCCAGACAAACAAAACGAAGATGAAAAAGAAAAAATAACTGTACAATCAGGAAAATTCTAGAAGAGGGTGCAGACGAACTACTTCAAGTACATAACTCTTCACCTTGGGAAAAGAAGCAGACAACAATCAACAGCAGTTCCCAGCAGAAAACCAGATCAAAGAAGAACCATCAAGAACTAACAACGTATGTTATGAGAAAAGAAGGAAGAACCCCCCCCACAAATATATATATATATATATATATATATATATATATATATATATATATATATATATATATATATATGATATATATATATATATATATATATAATATATATATATATATATATATATATATATATATATATATATATATATATATATATATATATATATATTAGTACGCAGGGGTAACATCCGCATCCGTGCCGCATCCGCGCGGAGCATCCGCACATTATTAAAGATCCGCATTCGCATCCGCGCTTTGCCCTGCGGATGTTGCGCGGATGTTTATTGTCGAGATTTGATAAAGAATTTTATAATAAAAATACTTAAGATGAATCTGAAAAGAAAATGAAAATGTAAATGAGTTGAAGGCAATTCAAAAACGGCTTGATATTCCATATCTTAATGTTATCAAAGACATTCCAACTCGCTGGAATAGTACGCTTCATATGATGCGGAAAGAAGTATTGCTCAAAGAACTTCTTGCTTCGTACGCCACTTCGTATTCCAAAGTTAACAATTTTATTAATTTAGAAAATGACATCATATCACACTGCATTAAGTTATTGAAACCATTTGAAGAAACTAACAAAAAAATCAGCGCCTCTACAGCTTTTGTCTCTTATGTAATACCATTATTCTCAACGCTAAGGAAGCATTTTGAACCATCTTCAAATGAAAATGATGACGGTTTTAAAAAGAATGAAAGATGCAATTAAACTAGAGCTAGAAAAACTCTTTGGTTCTGTGGAAATTAATGACCTTCCAACTATTGCAACTTACTTAGAATCCCGTTATAAAGCAAGTTTTTTTGTAACGATATTAGAACAAGTTAAATCGTTACTTTGTGTTGCAGATGAAAAACTTCAATCCGAACAGTCTATTAATTCGCCACCCATTAAAAAGAAAAAAACAAAATCTACAGAACCAACACCTTCTACAAGTTAATCAATAACAGATTCACTGACTGGAAGAATTTCTACAGTCCAGTAGCAATGAAGAAACACACGCATTCCCAAAAGTTGTAGTGCAAATGATTGAAAACTATCACCAAGAAAAACGATTAGATTCAAATGATGATCCAATCAGTTATGTTTACCCACGCTTGAGTAAACTTGCAAGGAAAACTTCAATCCGAACAGTCTATTAATTAGCCATCCATTAAAAGAAAAATGAAATATACAGAACCAACATCTTCTACAAGTAAATCAATAACAGATTCACTGGAAGAATTTCTACAGTCCAGTAGTGATGAAGAAACACACGCATTATCAAAAGATGCAGTGCAAATGATTGAAAACTATCACCAAGAAAAACGACTAGATAAAAATCAAATGACGATCCTATCAGTTGGTGGAGTGTTAATTAAGCAAAATGCAAAATGTTTACCCACGCTTAAGTAAACTTGCAAGGAAATACTTGGCCTGTCCTCCAACTAGTGTTCCAAGTGAGAGAGTATTTAGCAATGCTGGGCTAATATATGATGAAAAGAGAAACAGACTCTCAGCAGAAAAGGCAGAAAAATTGATGTCTCTCAAGCACAACCATCCCATATTTGAATTTCAATACTAGTGAAAAAGTATATAATCCATGTAAAATCTCTTTCATTAAGGTCGGAGGTTAGGAAAGAGGTTGATGGGGTCCATTTGAGTTGGGTCCTCGTCCCGCACCCTTGTAACAATTATATTAACCCTCGCGACTACGCTGCGGACGACTACGTGGACGATATATATGTAAATTGCTGGGTAGTTATATACATTTATATATATATATATATATATATATATATATATATATATATATATATATATATATTAAACATCCGCATCCGCATCCGCATCCGCATCCGCGGATGTTAAAATCAAACATCCGCATCCGCGGATGCGAAAAAAATGACATCTGCAGCATCACTAATATATATATATATATATAGGTATATATATATATATATATATATATATATTATGTAAATAAAAATATATATATAAAGTATATATATATATAGTATAGTATACTATATATATATATATATATATATATATATATATATATTGTGATATATATATATATACAGGGCTGCGGAGCCGGAGCCGAAATCTTTGGGGAACCTGGAGCCGGAGCAGAAATTTTAGTGGGGTCTGAAGCCGGAACCGGAGCCGGAGCCGGAGTCGGAGCCGCAAAAATGAACGCTCTCCAGCTCCGGCAAGTACAAAATTAAGTAATTATAAGCTTATTACTACGTGTTTTGTATATATATATATATATATATATATATATATATATATATATATATATATATATATATATATATATATATATATATATATATATGCTATATATATACATATATATTAAGGTTATATATATATAATTTATAAAGAGCAAATAGTATATATATATATTATTAAGCAAAGAAGATATATATATATATATATATATATATTATATTATATTATTATTACATATATATATATAGCAAAGGCAACATGTTACTATGTTATATATGTTGCTGTATATAGTTAGCAGCATATATATATATATATATATATATATTATGAAAGAAAGAAGAACATATAAATATTAAGATATATATATATATATATATATGCATATATATTATATTATTATATATTATATACATATATATACATACATATAGAAAGATATATTATTATTATTAAGTTATTATTATTATACATATTATTATTATTATTAATATATATATATATAATACTATATATATATAGTATATATATATATATATATATATATATATACATATATATATATATATATATATATATATATATATATATATATATATATATATATAAGTTCGATCATGCTTAAAAGAGTTTACCGAACCACCAGTTACTCATGGGGTCACAATACATCTACAGGATTCTTTAAATTAATGCGATATTTAAAACGATCTCATCCAGATATTGCTGCAATTGTTAAAAAGAAAGGTGAAGCAAAAGCTGATCAGGATAAACCTTTATCTTCAAAAACTGAGACTGAAGTGGATACTTTTTTCAATTGTCAAAACTTGTTCTGTCTATGTCAAGTGAAAAATTCAATTGATTATAATGGTTGCTAAAGATAGGGACCCATTAGGTTTTTTGCAAGACCAGGATTTAAAGCACTGTGTGGGGACATGGCTTCGAAACTGGGAGTCCTTTTAGACTGGGAAGATATTCGCAAAATAATTCTAGAAGAAGTGGATAAGCGAAAAAAAAAAAACTTAAAATTTCTTAAAGGGACGCTTCGTTCATACAAAAATGGATGCTTGTGCAAGGGCAAAGCTAAATTATTTTACTATTTATATTAGATATGTGGACGAATATAAAAACAATATTACTAAAACGTTAGCAGTAAGAGATACCAAATCGTAACATTTCAGCTAATATATCCAAGAACTTGTTATTGACGTTTTAATAGAATTCGAAATATTAAGAGCCACGTAATTAGCTTATTTACGGATAACGAATCAAACATGATCAGTATGATTGAAAAATTAAATAAGGACAATGAGGATGAGAAAAAGGAAGCTGGTAAGCTTGAATGCCAAAACGAAGAAGCAATAAACTATGATAATACTATGTTCCGATGACGTTAACATTGCAAACATGAGGTGCGGAGTTCATACTTTATAAGCAAGGCGAAACAAAGAGCAAAAGCAGCACGTACTCCAAAATTAATGGAAGTTCTAAAGCTCAAAGCTGGAAAAGTGACAATCTTAGATCAAGAGACAAGATGGGGAAGTACATGTCTTATGCTCGAAAGGCTTCTGTAACTAAAAAATTATATTAGTATGGTAGCTGCCGGTACTCCCGAACTTTCTCTCCCCGATAGTCAGTGGGAACAAATCGAAACCCTCAAAGAATTATTAAACACCCATACTTACAACAAAAAATATTCAATCAGAAGACTTGACTGCAGGAAAATTTTTATAGAGTGGGGATTTTAGCTAATGACAAAAAAATTAAATGAAAAGAAGGGAAAGAATGTTAGCTAAAAACAAAATATTTTTGCCTGCCATCCTTTTTGAAGATCTGATATTAAAAGCTAGGAATACTCTTTGGGAACTAGGACTTTAAATGAACAACACTATCGAACAGAAATCTCGGTCGGAGTCAGATAGTTCAGCAGTTTCAGGAATTCCCTCCTTGTGGTATCTTGTCAGATGAAGAAGCAAAATTTGACAAACAATGTGACCAATTGGAGCATGCAGAAAAGCGATTGAAAAAAGACAATCTACCAGTAAAAGACAATCTACCATTAAAAGACCTTGAACTTAAAATCCTAGAAAAATACAAAGTAAAATTCCATAAGGCATTAGATGAAATAATGAAAATCGACCTGAAATCAAAGTTAACAGGTAAAGCGACAATCTCTAGCTATCCTAAAATTTTGTAAGATGCGGCTTACACAATTACATCTTTGCGGCCTAGTCAAGTTAATGTTGAGAGCTTATTTTCTGCTTTAAAAATAATAAAATCGAATCTAAGGACATCGTTAAAGGAGGATTTTATAGAAGAAGTTTTATTTTTGAGAAACAATTGTTTTGAATAAATTTATATTACATGTGCTCAGGCAGTTCAAAGAGAAACTGTTTTAAAATTTAGGAAGAAAGCTAATAATAATTTTTTTTTTTTAAATAAAAAATCTAATTTGAATAAAATTATATTACATAAGTTCAGGCAGCTCATAGCTCAAAGAGGAATTATTTTAAACTTTAAGATGAAACTGAAATATAATTTTTCCGTTAAAAAAGAAAAAAAGAAAAAAAATTTTTTTAACAAAATTATATTACGTAAATGTACAGAGGAGTTATATTAAAACTTAGGAAGAAAGTGAATTGTATTTTTTCTGTACTTCTTAAAAATTTATTTTCTATGAAATATTTTCTGTTTTTAATAAAGTTAATAAAGTTAATAAGTTTATAAGTTAATAAAGATGTCATTGAAAAACATTCAATTTCATCATCCCATACAAATTTTGTAACAGAGAATTAATGATTTCATGTGTAAATGGAGAAGAAATTATAACTAGGAGCCGGAGTCGGAGCCGAGTAATTTTAAAAGGCTGGAGCCAGAGTCGAAGCCGGCTAATTTCAAAATGCTGGAGCCGGAGCCGGAGCCGGAGCCGGAGTCGGAGCCGGATAATTTTAAAATAATGGAGCCGGAGTCGGAGCAGGAAAAAATTGTCGTCCCCGTAGAATTTCATA
>JABUQX010015706.1:10000-19133 GCA_015478945.1 Trachelipus rathkii | reverse complement strand
TAAGAATGGCCTGCTTCTGACAGTGTGATAATAATATTATAATAATACTTATATGGTGCACTTTCCTATTACTCTGACGATGTACTATTCCATTGTGTAAAAGTCTTATTGATATCAGCTTATCGAATTTTACAGTACATATATAGGGTTTTGTTTTCTGATAAGTTGTTATGGTGTCCTTGTCATCTTGTTCATCACTATAATGAACGTACTTTTCGGGATTTCATAATTTGGTTGGATGTCTTTATTATGTCATTTAGTTCCATACACGGTGTAGTTACATGCGGTATATCTTACAACTCGAAGTCTAGGTATTAGACCTAACAAATTATATAACTATAATCATCCTAAAAGCTCTTAATCATTTCCAAAATATGAGAGTTATAATACTCATTCATTTATCGTGAGTGATGCATATTTAAATTTATGTATCGTAATTAAGTATTTTAATTATATATTAATATATTATATATATATATATATTATATATTAATATATTTAATATCTATATTAATAATATATATAATATATTTATTATATTATTATATATATATTAATATATAAATATTAAAATAATATTATATAATATATATATATATTATTAAATTAATATTAATATATATTAAATTAATATATAATAATATCATATTATATATATTACAGGCCTATAGGGGTACAACATAGAATTATTTTTCGTTTAGGGTATAGCGATCAAAAAAGTTTTTGGTAGATCCTATATAGCTGCTCTAGACAATTCTTTATTACGGGTTTATAGTTATATAAAATATTAAATCTTTCCGGTGCTAAAATAACTTTAAATGTTTTCGTTTTTATCTGTTGCATAGTTTAAAAAAAGAAAAAGATTTTTTTCCATATAAAATAAAACGAATGAGATACTCCATTCATTTTATCCTCACTAACATGTGCCAAATTGAGTTATAGGATGATCGCAGAGAGAAGGATTTTATAAACACATTCAGGCATCCTGTTAGGAGTTAAAGGTTAGGATATTGAGATGCGAGATAGGGCAGTTCTGGTACCATGATCAGCCTCATCAGCTCGCGTTAGAGTGCAGCAAGCAAAATCAAATGAAATTATATTAAAAATTTCACATCGTCTAGCTTTTAGCTCTATTAAAGCTATGGACTGAATGGTAAAGGGCCAGACTAGTTATAAATAATTGAGAAATGTTAGTAAAGTATAATTTTCTGTAATTTTTTATTTCTTTTATTTTCCTTCTTTGCTTTTTTTTATACACGTAACCGGATACAAGGCCCTTTTCAGTCAAAGACTGAGGGCATAGATTTGAAAGACATGTCTAAGATAGAAACGTAGGTTCATTGCATTCTGAGACATAACTTTTAAATGAATGGTAATCATTGATCATATGCGTATGTAAATATATAATTAATAACTTATAAGTAAACTGATTGTCATACTAAGTTTTTCCCATACAATTGTTGAGCATGGAGAGCCATTTTTACCGGAAAGATAAGTAGTAAGATAAATGAATAAATGCAAGAAGTGAATTAAATGATAATGAAATGAGAGAGGAGCCGAGATAGAGAAAGATGAGAATTTGAAATGAGAAGAAGTGAGAGAATAAGTGAATAAGATGAGGAAGAATAGATAGAGATAATGAATAAGGTAACTATAAAATGAATTAAATACTATATAAATAATAATATAATAATATTAAATAATTAATAAATAATAATAATAATATAATAATATTAATAATTAATATATAATTATAAATAATAATTAAATAATAATTATAATAATAAATAATAATAATAATATATATTATAATTTAAATAATAATAATAAATATATAAATATATTAAAATTAATAATAATAAATATATAATAATAATAATAAATCATATAATATATAATATAATTAATAATTAAATTATTATAATAAAATAATAAATCAATTTAAAAATTATAAATAGAAACAACAAAAATAGATAAATATGATAATTAATATATAATAAAGGTGAATTAATTTATTATAATATAAAAGTGAAAATAATGACAATAATAAAAAAATACAAATTAAAATTAATCGACAATAATGATATTTAGATAACAAAAGGAGAACAAAAAACGAGTAATAAAAAATTGACAATATTATACTATTAATTTAACTAATAAACAGATTCTACTAATAAATATATCATGACATTAATATTAATGAGAACTAACTTACTACTACTAACTAACTCTAACTACTATATATACTATATAACTACATAGGCAATATATTACTAACAATTTAATACTTAACATACTTAACTACTACTACTATACTTATTAATAATATTGATAAATGAATGAATAATAATTAAATAATAAAATTAAATAAATAAGTAAATAATAAATATATAAATTATTAATATTATTATATATTCTAATAATAAATAATAATAATAATTACAAGAAGAGAGAAGAGAAGCGGAGAGAGTAAAAGAAGAAGAACTTTTTACACTAGCACGGGAGACAGAATGATTAGCCAATTATTCGTTAGCAAGTAACGAAGGAAGAAGAAGAGATAGAAGACTGTACAGTAATGAAAAAAAAAATCTCAACATCACTCACAGGAGATAAAGAATCAGCAATAATATACTAATATAATCAATACATATCAATCAACTAATATAATAATTATATATATAATATAATAATAATATATTATAACTAATTAAATAATAATAATTAATAATAATAAATTATAATAATTAATATCAATATATAATAATAAATAATTAAAGAGTAAATCTTGATTTACTCAGTACACACATGATCTAGATCAAGATATGAAAGCACCTCTCTGCCTGTATTTAAGTTTCATTTCCATGTTTCCTAAAATTAACTGTGGGTTGAGTTCTCATGTCGCAATACTGAGTTCTCAAGGGATGTAGATTCTCACTAATAATTTTGAGTATTAAGTTACCTGTCTATAAAGCACATGGGTAAAAACGGGGTAAATACAAGTAAAACACAGGTAAGCATAATAATTAAAATTTTATTAACAAAATTAATTTTTTTTACCACATTTGGAGTTGTAAAAAAAATGAAACATTTTTATGCTCCCTTACAGTGTTTCTTAAATTTATATTTTTTAATAAGATTTACAATTGTAGTGTAATAACTCATTTAACCAAGCCTTTTCTATCAGTGAGGGTTCCTCCTATCACAATAAAGCATATTCCAATGCGGACTTAAATATAAAAAATAGTCTTAACCGTTTCGAAAATAAAAAAAGATTCAGTGAATTAGATTTTTGACCGAACCGAAGTATCGAGAGGCGTTTCAAATATAGACTGACGAAGAATTCGAGAATGAGCTTTTTCTTTGAGAGCGACGAACATAGTTGGGTCAGGTAAAATATATTTATTTATAGACATGTTGTGAAAGAATAGGGGGAAGTCTTTCATAGTGAAATGATAAAGTATTTCGGCCAGGACAGGTTTTTTATTCGAACGTACTAGAGAGCTATTTCTGAGGAATTTACGGTTTTTTGGTAGCGCGGTGGAGGTTGAGATTAGTCTGGGAGCAAGATCTCTACTTCTTGCAGTGACGTATGATTTTTACAGAAAAAAGATTTTTTTTTGATCTGAAATGTATAGTATATTGGGTTGAATTGTTTATATTTTTTAACATGACGCAAAGAGGGTCTGGGAAGCTTGGTTTTAGACTGATGAAGATTCTGAGTTGAAAGTCTATTCTTTAATACTTGAGTAAGGATTCTGTGGTTATAATCTTTACTCTTGACTGACTCAGACAGATTACTAGGGGATAGTTTTTTTCATATGAAATTTATTCGACGAACATTCGATTAATTTATTTATTGAGCTGATCGATAAGATTCGGCATGGGAATTTGAGTTTTTATCTGACTGACGACAGACTCGTGGAGAAAATTTTTTTTTGACGTGACGAAGATTTAAATCAAATTTTGGGTAATTAATGGAAAATATTTGTAAAAGGACGGGATCGTTTTTTATAATGGTTCACGGTGGAAGTTTTTATTGACTGATTGACGAAGACTCGGGCTAAAATTTTTTTGACTTGACGAAGAGGTTCCGGATGGAACACAGTTATATTGTAGGTTCTACTAGGTTTGACTGGACGACAGACCTCAGGTGTTAATAATTTATTTGACTTTAGACTGAAGATTCGGTGGAAGTTTTTTTTGACTGACGAAGACTCGGGGAAAATTTTTTGACTGACGAAGATTCGGTGGAAGTTTTTTTTGACTGACGAAGACTCGGGTAAAATTTTTTGACTGACGAAGATTCGGTGGAAGTTTTTTTTGACTGACGAAGATTCAGGGAAGTTTCCTTTTGACTGACGAACATTCGACGGATGTTTTTTTTGACTGCGAATCAATTCGAATGAACAAAAATTTGACTGACGAAAATTCGGAGAAGTTTCTCATGTAAATAATAGGGAAATCGTTTTCTCGCCACACACATCATTAAATTCTGGATCAATTCGGTTCAATCCAGACTTAGTATAGAAAAAGATCTATACTAATTTTGAATTGACTAAGTTTGATTCAGATCTGCTTTGTGTGAATGTGGCCTAGGCAGTGAATATATATATATATATATATATATAATTAATATCTTCAAAAAAAATATCTAACTTTTATACAATAGAGAAAATACCTAACTTTTTCAATATATAAATATATATTATATTTTTTTAATAATTAGTGGTTATATTCCACCTTTATATTAAGAAGGTATTTATATATTTATTTTAATATACCAAATAAGGCATACAAGATAAGTTTCAAGAAAGGTTATCCATAAAAGGGTATATGTAATACGATAATACTAAATTTTATTATAGATGATGTTGTAGTGGTGTGTGTTGTGTGAGTTAATGTCGAGTGTGTGTGGTGTTAGTTTGATGTCGTGTTGATGTGTGTGTAATGTGCTCGCTCGATTATGACTGCTCACTTTAACAGAGGAAAGAAGGAAGCAAAAGAACATATAAGATTCTAACCTTTTTGACAGAATAAACGGAATTTCAGATATTTTCTTAATTTTCATTTAGAAGCTATACATTTTTAGTAAACTGGTCAATTCTAGCAACTATTGACCCTTTGATCGCAAGATATAAAGAAGAAAGCAGCATCAATTGGTCAAACCAGCATCTTGGGTTGACATGTGGATTTGGGATTTAACAGATGTATACCGAAAGAATTTGCGTAACAGGAGGGGTGGTAAAGAAGTGTGAACCCATACAAGGCATTAACCAGTACTACCCGTACCTAAGAAAGTATTGAACGTGCAAAATCTTGATTGTAAGAATTCTTCCTGTTCAATTTTTCCTGGTTAATCAAATGGTTTTATGAAGTATGAGCAGCTTAATCTTCGTCCACTTAGAGCGAAAGATTTTGAAAAAGTTAGAAGAGGTATCATCATTTCGTTACAGAAGTTCAATAAGGTGGCATATTCTTTTGCACAACACAGGATAATACTTAAAACCAGGAAGCGAGACATTTCCAGGAAGACGAACTACGAAAGAGTCATTGGAGTGAATGAAATCAATCTCATATTTCCTGAATGTTGCCAATTTTCATTTAATTTTGAGGACAAAAACCTAATTCTCCTTTCAAAAAAAAAGTTTATATACCTATTAATTGAGTCTTTTCCCATCAAGGCGACTCCCTCATTCATCATACAGAGCACTCAAGGAATAATTATAGAGGAAAAAGTTATTAAATGAAATAAAATTAATATTAGAGGCTTGCCTTCTTCGATGCAAGTTCAAAGAGTGCTTTCTATAATTTGATTATGTAGCTACAGAATGAGCAGTAACTATACTTGGAACAGCTAAATCGGGAAAACTTGTTTTTTTTTTACAACTTACGTAAATAAATAATAGAAAAAAATCGAATGACTTGATGGAAAATATTATCTAATTTCAGAAATATATAACTAAGAAAATATTCTTTTTATTAATTAATATTTTATTTTTCATGAAATTATCTAATGATATATTATATTTATATATATATAATTACATATATATATTATATAATATAATATATATATCAATAATTATATATATATATATTAATATTATATATAATATATAATATTAATAAATATATTATATCTATATATATATATATATATTATATTATATAATATATAATAATATTTACATATATATGTAATATATTAATATATATTTATTGTATTTCATTTAAATATATGAATATATATTTCTGCATTAATACATTTATTAATATTTTAATATATAAGCACCTTTTTTAAATAATTATATATATTATTATCAATATTTAATATATATATTTATATATTATATATAATATATAAATATATATAATTTTATAATAGTTTCTCTTTTAGGTTGTATTAGTATTTCATATTAAATATATAAATAATTATATTATATATATATTAAGAGAGGTATAGAGAGAGAGAGTACATATATATTAAATGGCAAAACAGGGCATTGTGCTTAATTTCAATGCATAGTGAAATATTTCAGCAGATAGTCCAGATTATTTTGGTAAATTAAATAGTAAACGTTGATGTGCAAGATACTATAAAAAATGAAAATATATCTTGTTTTGGGTTTAACATAAATTTTGATACTGGTTGGGAATGAAACGAAGAGTAAGCAACTAAGAAGCTAAGCAGAAAGGTGGAGTAGCAATGTTTTGGTTTTGATCACGTAGGAAAATCCAGAGGAAAGTATGAGACCGTCGAAATGAGAGAATAAAATGATAGAAAGTCTTCGGCGATGGAGACAGAAGAAAATGAGTTGACTAATATATGAAATAGAGGAGTGGTGAGAGACAGTGACGTTATTAATAGAGATGCGTTAGGCATAAAGATGTCGCTTGGAAAAACGAGAAGATGAAGAAGAAAACAGAGTAAAAACCGAATGGATGAGAGTTGATTCGTGCTGTTGATGAATGCTAAAAAAAAGAGAAGAAAAAGAAGATGCAGAATAGTGAGAATGATAAGTTTATGAAAGAGAAGAAAGGGTTTGTTCCAACCTATAGTAAGAAGTAGAGATAGTAGATCATAATAAGAGAGAGAGGACTAAATCGGTAAATATGATTTTTACGTCACTGACTTTTTCAATGAATTATATAGCATAAATAGTCGAGTAGATTAGTATATATATTATATATATATAATATATGTATATATATATATAATTATCAGTAAGATATAAACGTGTAGAAGTAAATCAAATACAAAAACAACTCCTTATAGTTATGCAAATTATATAAATATATTTATAAATCAAACAAAATATAAAATCACGTTGAAATGATGATAAATAAGACGTGTCAAGTATATATATATATGTCATTTTTTTATTTGCATGGTGTTCAATGTTACACTGTAATTAATAGCACAAGTAATAATTTAACTGTAATTTATGCACCCAAAAAACCCATCAAATGGGGGTTGGATAGACGCTAAATGTTTCGGACGGGGGCGTGTGTGAAGAGGGGGATAGAGAGATATAGACAGAATAAAATATTGATAATTTATACTTACAGTCATAAATCACAACGCAGGGAAGGCGCCTCCTCGAGAGTTTCCTCTCTACTAAATACATTCAATAATTTTTTAAATGTTTATAATGCGTTGGCATAGATCCTCTCGAACTAACATTAGTCATAATAGAGTCAAATTATAATTATTATATTAGCTAAATAATAAGTAATAATAAAATAATAATAATAATGAATAATGGAAATAATAATATAATAATAATAATTAAATGATAATAAATAATATATAATACTAATCGACATTTAATCAATAAATGATCGCACTCCAATAACAATATTAATAATATAATTAATCAAATGAACTAATAAATAATAATCAATAATAATATCAATAATATTTGGAAAATAATAAATTTATGTAATTAGTTATAACATAATAATAATAATAAGAATAATAATAATACTATTACATCAAAATATAATTTATTTTAGAAACTAATAACTACACTAATTACTAAACTACTACTTATAATAATTAAATTAATAATATGATATTTATAATAAATAAAAATAAACGAGTTATATAGAGGACGGAGATCAAGATTGAATTAAGAATGATTGAAAGAACTGTTTTGCCTAGTCAATCATGCAAGATGAAGAAGTAAGAAGTATAATCATAATAATCAATATAATTAATTAATAAATTATAATATTTATATTTTATTTCAATAATAATATAATATAATAATAATAATATAAGGGTATTACATAAATATATATTTCTACATAATAATATTCATATTTATCTAAATTGTAGTTATCAGTAATTAAATTATATAATGTTGTAATTATCTCTAATTCTCCTAATTCTATGTTTTCTTTTCTATTTACTGGCCAGTAAGGTTATGTTTCAGATCACTCAGCTCAAACCTTCAACTGTCCTAAATATTTTCTTTGTGACTTCTTTTTACTCCTTGGAATGAAACCATTCGCAAACATCCCAATTGACGTCCTCCTCTGAGGTTATTTTTTTCTCTGGTTTATTATCCTGCAGCGTTATTCTTCTCATAACAGGTTATTTTTCTGTGTGAGATTAATTCTTGCTGTTCGGGACGTTTCTGGTCTATCTCTGAGTTATTTGGTTCTGATGTTATTTGTTCGGAGGTTTATTTCTACTTTGAGAATTTGTTTATTCTCTTCCTGTAGGTTAATTTTGTTCGTTGTGAACAGCGCTAATTCTATCGTGATGTTATTTGAGATTCTCTGGAGGGTATATTGTTCGGGGTTAGTTTGGGTCTATGGTATTTCGAGGAGTTATTATACATATCTGAGGTATATTATTTATATAGCAGAGTCTATTTGTTTCGGGAGTTATTTTCTTCAAGGTATTTGTTCACATCAGATGGTAATATGTTCTAGAGGATCCTTCAATATATTTCTCCTTCTGTATACCGATCCGCACGCTCTTCTTCGTCCCTTATATGGAACACCTACATTTATACTACATTGAAGGTGGTTCTTTCCACATCTCACCAGACCCTTCTAATAGAGGTGGAGCATAAGGCTTTTACGTCTTACGAACTTACTAACACTTCTCATCATACTTACT
>JABUQX010015706.1:0-5000 GCA_015478945.1 Trachelipus rathkii | reverse complement strand
ACATGTAAAAAAAAAAAGATTTGAATGAGCTTTTAGATAATGAAAAATTAAAAAGCACTAGAGAAATAATACAAACACATGTCACACGATCATTTGTCTGCCCCCACCCCCCACCCCCCCCCCCCCACGACCCGTGATTGATAGGGAAAAATAATAAAATTTTCTTCAACATCATAAGCCCAAAAAATACTAAAAATAAGTATCTGGCAGTCATTTCAGGAGTGCTTTTATTTTCATCACAGCTTATGTCAAATAATTCATGCAAGTTTTATGAAAATTTGAGTCGGTATTATTAAGGAGAAGTCAAGAACTTCTATAAAGAAATTTTATAAATATGAAATTTGAGATCTTCGTAACATTTTTCAGGCTTAGTTCTCAAATTCTTTCTACCTTTTCTTTCCTTTTTTTCACTTTCATTTCATTTTGACAAGGACTAATAATAATAATAATAATAATAATAATAATAATAATAATAATAATAATAATTAATAATAATAATAATAATAATAATAATTAATAATAATATAATAATAATAATAATAATTAATAATAATAATTAATAATAATAATAAATAACCAAATAATAATAATAATAATAATAATAATAATAATAATAATAATAATAATAATAATAATAATAATAATAATAATAATAATAATAATAATAATAATAATAATAATAATAATAATAAAATTGATATGACATTAATAAGAATTAGCATAAAAAAAATTAGAAATATTTAAAATAATAATAATAATAATAATAATAATAATAATAATAATGATAATAATAGTAATAATAATAACAATAATAATACTAACAACAAAAATGACAAAAAATTGCAATAACATCAAAATTCCTTATACAGGCATATTTTTTCCAATTCCTGTCCCCTTTTCGCCTTTCTTGGTCAGAGCGTGGAGATGAGGAGTTAGTCAATACCCAAAAAAGGAGTTTAAAAAATGTACGAATATTTACAAATTATTCAAACCACCTGGCATTCCACCTAAAGAGGAAAGTGGTTAGAAAGATGTCCCAAACGCACAGAAATTCCACCTTGCCTCGGGGGCGTCTAGCGAGCTTAAGACACCCCAAACCAGCCGTGCACGGATCCTTTTCATAGACATAGGAATGTAGAAGACTGCATGCCACAGATCGAAATCACAGTTGCGAGAATAGGTAAAAGTAGCGGTTATTACAAGCAATCTGTTTGGCAGCAGCAATGGTTTGTCATTATTCATAGTTCTGCTGTGCTCTGACAACGTAAGCATGTTGTATACTGACCTTAACTTTGTGTTTTAAGCGAGATTCCTGGTTGCATTAGCATGCGTAGAGATGAATCGCGTTCTTTCATATGTCTCAAACACACACATAGTCCTATCTACAGGGACGCGCACTGTACGCAATTATTTACAATCATATACAGTCCCACAAGATTGTAGACAAAGTGCAGCACTTCATATCAACGAAGACGCTGGTCCAGTATTTAAAATCGCCCCTCCGTCATCCACGGATTGACGAGGTACAGGTGGTTATATTCGATCCGCTTTCAGTAATCGTGAAAAACCAAGAAAAAGAAAAGTTGTGCTTACAATAAAATTTCTCCTTTCACCTGAAACCTTGCATAGCACTTACTGCGAAGGGGGTAGAACACCGAGTTCTCCCCTCAATATTGCTGCAATCGTGGAGCAAGATTGAACCATACATATCATCAACTAGCCATTCATATCTACAACTCACTGATATTCTAGAAGCTGTGAAAGGTCACACCTCAGCCTTATGCTGATAAAAATAATAATAATAATAATAATAATAATAATAATAATAATAATAATAATAATAATAATAATAATAATAATAATAATAATAATAATAATAATAATAATAATAATAATAATAATAATAATAATAATAATAATAATAATAATAATTTAAATAATAATAATAATTAATAAAAAATAATAATAATAATGAATAATAATAATAATAATAATATAATAATATAATAATTTTAATAATAATAATAAAATAATTTATAATAATAAAATAATAATAATAATTAATAATAAATAAGAGTAATAATATTAGTAAATTTTAATAATAATAATTAAATAAAATTAATTATAATAAAAAAAAATAATACATGATAAAAAGGGATAATGGTGACTAAATTTACTAATAAAAAACACAGATGTTCAATTTAATTAATACTAATCATATAATTATAGAATGGATAATAATTTTAATAATAATGAATAATAATAATAAATAATAATAATAATAATAATAATAATAATAATAATAATAATAATAATAAATAATAATAATAATAATAATATATAATAATAATAATAATAATAATAATATAATAATAATAATAATAATAACTCTACTGACTCAATCCACTTTTTCTTCAATAATCCCCCAGCCAGTCGATTCACAATAATATAATAATAAAATGAAGATTATAATAATAATAATAATAATTAATAAATTAATAATTAATAATAATAATAATAATAATTATATTAATAATAATAATAATATAATAATAATAATAATTAATAATAATAATAAATATAATCAATGTTGAGCAAAATAATCGTACTGACACGTGAAACACACTCGCATATCGAAATTTGAACAGAAAAACTCAATAATTTAAAAAATCTGACGCACTGGTAATTCATTTAGATTCTTTTAAAAATCCTGAAGCTGTACTTAAAAGGATAAAAAATAAGAGGAACACTAGTCAGCCATGGGTTATGATGTCTTTCGAAACACCTCTAATGGCAAATAAAACAATTAATCTACATTACAATGAGTTTAATTCCTTTTTTAATCGTACCATATAATATTTAGATAAAAAATAATTATCACTTTAAAATATAAAAATAATCTAAAATAATTTTTAAAAAAACTTATTATTGGTCAAGCCATTTCCGAGAATCACATGTATTTGTTTAAAAATAGATAATTTATGATTGTATTAATACAAAAAGTTTATTTCATTAAAATCCGCGACTAAGATCGCCCGATTATTAAATTCACTAACCTCGAAAAATCACAGATAATAAATAATGGGAATTTTAACAACTCGATAATAGAGTAGCGTTACTCTTAGAAACTGTTAGACAGATTAATAATCGTAACGATAGAAAGAGTTAACTCGCAAACAATGTAAGCTGTTCTGGAAAACCTAAATGCATGATGCCACTGAGTAAAGTGTCAATCCGCCCTAATGGGATTGCAATTAATAATAGTACACGGTGACATTTCTGAATAATGAAAACTCACGATAATTAAGCTTTAATTATAGAGTTTTTAGCGGATAATTAATATGATATAAACAAGATAGCATATTATCAACAATCAGACACTCAGTAAGTTTAGGCGAAAGTAATAAATGTTAATACAAATATTGAATATATAATTATAATTTATATTATAAATTAAATAAATATAATTAATAAAATAATATAGATATTAAATATATATAATAAAATTATATATAATAATAATTAAGTACTCATATAAGTAATTATATATTATATAAATATTATAATATATTATACAAGTTAGAAATTTAAAATTATAATATAAATTTAAATAATATATTAAATAAATATTAAAAATATTATTAATATATATTATATAATTATAAATTAATAATAATATTAATACACATATTTAGTATATATATATAATAATGAATATATGACAGAAATATTCTACATGAAAGGAATAATAGAGCAAAAAATGAGAGTCAACTTAATGGAAAATTAAGATAATTAATATTGAATTATTTTTACCAGAATAACTTGAATTTTATTTTACATGAAATTATTTTGAAACTGTCCAATGAAATCTATATACGTTTTTTTTTTTTAACTTGCGTCTATTCTAATTTCTTATTTTCTATCTGTTTAATATCTTATTTCTTAGATATATTATATTTAAAGTATATATAATCATTCTCTCAGTAAGAATAAAAATAAAAATTAAATATTAGAAATATGAATAAATATCAAGATAATGCTAGAAAAAGTTAACTTATGACTCTTGAATACCAAATTTTATTACTATCACATAATAAAAATAGTCATACAAAAATTATTCGATGATTTACAATATATTTCTTTTATTTCTAGAAATCTATAATATTTTAGTCGACAATGGTCGCATTAATGTTGCTTCATTCGACAAATAAGTTATTTTCATTGATTATCTAATATTTTTTAGTCATTGTTCTTAATAAGCTAGGATCCTTAAATAATTAAATAGATTTTAGAATATAATTCAGAAGCATAGTAGGACTCAATTAAATGAGAGTGTAGATTAAAAAATAATGAATAATAATAAATTTGATCGGATAATTATAAAAAAATATATGTTTAGTTATACCAATATGATATTTATCGACTAAGATCAAATAATAATAATAATATAATAATTATCCTAATTAACTCAACGAATTCTATACTCAAAAAAATCAAAAAATAATTTGATTTTATCACAAATAAATCTCTCAAAAAAATTCAACCAATAAAATCCATATAATAAATATTATATAAATTATAAAATATATAATATAAATAATAATGATAATATATATATAGTATATATATAAATACTTAACATAAAAGGTAGTTAAAATAAAATACATAATAAATAATTATATTTATAATAATAATTAATAATTATAATATATACATAATAATTAAATAAATATATATATATAAATAATAATAAATAATTATAAATATAATAATATAATATATTATATAATATAATATAATAATAATTATAACAAATAATATATATAATAAATAATATTATAAATAATTTAATAATATATATATAATAATAAATTAATAATTAAATATATATAATTTAATATAATAAATAATTAGTAATATAAGTAAATGTAATTATGTATTATAATATATAATAAATAATATATATAATATAATTAAATTATTATATAATATATATAATA
>JABUQX010015705.1:42500-58023 GCA_015478945.1 Trachelipus rathkii | reverse complement strand
GGAGATCGTGTCTTTCGTGGGAGTTTGCTTTGTGGAAGGGATATTTCAGGGGGATGATAGTTTTAGAGAGGCTATTTGTTGGAACGGTTGTTTAAGGTATCGTTTGTGTGAAATGTGTTTTGAATATGTTTTGATAGAGGATGATGTTATTTTGGGGAGGGGGGATGATTCTTAGAGTTCGCCATAAAGAGGACTGCAGAAGAGGGAGATTTTAAGCGATGTAGTGTGTGTTCTTGTAAGTAGTTATGACAAGGTTGAGAGTCCTGGTGAAAATTAGGTTCCATAATCAAATCAAGGTCGATCTAGAATGGTAGGTTTTGTTCTTCATGCAGGTGTTGAATAGGGTGGTTTTCAGGCAAACCAGTTATTGAACGCAGGCGGTGTTTTGTATACTTTGTAGTTTATTTCCATTTAGTGGGAGGTTATGGATACCAGACTTTTATCCATTAGTGATCTGTTCTTGTTTGAATTCAGTTTGAATGTTGTTGTACAGTGTGGATGTTTCATTGCTTAAATTGTGTTGGGATATGGTTCGGAGGACATTTAATTTCCTGTTTCCGTTACTTGCTGATGCTTTTGAAGTGTGGTGTAAAGGGTGACAGATGGGTTGTCGAAGGTTATTCCGAGTATTTTGGATTTTTTGTTTTTTAGGGCGGAATGATGGAGTTGGTTTAGGGTTACTGTGGGTGGAGGGGATGATTGGGTATCTATCAGTGTGATGCAATGGTAATAGTATGATTTCTCTGCAGAGGCTGACATTCTGTCGGATGATAACCAAGCTCTAGGTGATTTAAGTTAAGTCTGAGTTGAGGATTGTTGCAATGGGTTACTGAAGGGTCTATTATGGTTTATAGTTAATCGTCTGCGTAGGTTATATTTTTGAGTTGGGGAGTTTTGGAGGGTAGGATATCGCGCTGTAATGGAGTTGAATGGGAAATGGGCGACAACAATGGGCAACCTGAGGGGACTCCCCAATTTCTTTAACTTTACCGTTTTTGAGTTTTGGTGTTTGCTGGATACTTGGACTGTGCGTCCTGATATAAAGTTGGATAACCATTTTTTGTAATTGTTATGGTAGGGAGCGTTTAGAATTTTTTGGATTAGGATGTGTTTGGATATTGTATCAAGCGTACAATGTCTATGGCCAAGGTATAGTTCTGTGGGAAGTGTTTTGTTAAGTCCAATTTACGATGTTTTGGTTGTGATGTAGTTAAGGGGCTGTTGAACGTTATGGTGAGATTTTTTAAAGCCATGTTGGTGGTTTGGGGAGTGGAATGTGGTTTAAATTTTCGGTAAGTATGATTTCTCATGAGTTTGCACAAAGAGGAGAGAAGGGATATGGGGCGGTATGAAGATGGAAGATTGGGATCTTTTTTTTTTTTTTTTTTTTCTGGGAAAAATTTTTTTTTTTTTAAAATTTTTTTTTTTAGGGGGTATGATGATTGCTTTTTTCCAGTGTGGGAGGATATAGTTTAGAGACCAGGATTTATTGAAGATATCTGTGATGAATGATATAGTTGCCGGTCCAAAGTGTTTTATGTGAAGGTTAGAGATGATGTCTAGCCCAGTGGCAGGGGAATTTTTTAAGGGTTTTGATAAGTTTATTTATTTCTTGTATAGAGAATGGGGGGTTAGGATTGACTTCTAGTTGTGTTGTTTTGAGTTTGCGTATTATTCTTCTATTATTTGCATGTGTGAGTTTATTGGATATTGTAGTGCGATTGGTTAAAAAGATATTAAATTATCTGTCATAACTTACTCTTCGAACTGATGAACAAATCCTTTGGCCAGGCCCCCGTGACAATCCAATCAACTAACACCTTAATAGATTCTCAAACCTGTATTGTAACAGTATCCAGGCCTTCTGTTAAGTGAGCTATCGGCCTGTGCAATATTGCAAAACAAATCTATACTTAGAACTCACCAACTTATCTTTCTGAAGACCCTTCAAGTGGAACAACGGTTTGACCGAGTTCTTTACCTTATGTGAAAACAGTTCAGTCAATACTTTTCTTATCAACGAATGAACCCGTTTTGTGATCAATCTTTCAATCACGAAAACCACGTCTTTAAGACTTAAAGCAATAGCTAATTGAATATTTGAATAAATGAAAAAAGTAAAACATACGTTTGGAAATACTCAAGGAAACCACTGGGATAATAAAAAAATAATCTGAAATCGAAAGAAATAAAATAAAAAATTGTTTTTGTTCTTACAAAACTAGATTTTAGAATTTCCATGAACATGTAGCCGAATGTCCGTGGGTATTCGTATACATGCGCACTGCAAATATAGAACCTTCAGTACTATATATCGATTATATTTATATATATATATATATACTTCAAAAATATCTACAGGTTTTATAATTCCATGTACATGTATCCGGATGTCCGTAGGTATCCGTATACATGCGCACCGCAAATATAGAACCAAAATACTAACTACCAAGTATATATATATAGTATTATATATATATATATATATTTATATATATATATATATAGATATATAGATATATATATAATATACTATATATATATATATATATATATATAATATATATATTATATGATATAAATACTATATTAAATATTATGCTCTAAAGAAATAAATAAAATATCAACACAAATGCGTTTACCCAATATATTTATATAAAATTTTTGTCCATAAATAATATATACTAATATATATATATTATATATATATATTATATATAATATATATATATATATTATATATATATATATATATATATATATATATATTATTATATATATTATATATATATATATTTATAGTATAAATATATATATATATATATATATAAAACATAACAATAGATTTTATGTTCAATGAATATATAAAAATAAACAAAAATATATTACACAGAAATATATGGACTGACTGAACTTTGCAAAAGATATAAATTATTTACTGTAAATAAATGTTATTAATAATTTTCTTTAGCTCGATTTATCAGTGTGTACAAATGAATGCAGTTCCAGCTGATTTAAATAACAGCTGTTTTCTAGGCAAGAAGTTGCCAATTCGCGTATTAAAACAAAATCTAATTTGCAAAAAAATAAAATGTGACTTTAGCCAATTATTCGTGTATAAAATAATAAAAAATTTTAATCGTTAAACACTTTATATTTGTTAACATAAAAGAATCTTTACCATACTATGATAAATACACTTCAATAATAAATACCCTTACCTGTGCTAGTGATATATATCAACACGCAGGAACACTAGCATTTGCAAATCGGATTTACAGTGATGCTTTTGAAATAGCCAATTGCAAAATTAATATTTAAAAAACTAATTAACACAATTATATTTAAAACAAGCTTAAAACACATTAGCTTTACAGAGAAAAGCCACAATAATTTCCCACAATTGAAAATTATTAAACACCATATTACATTTAAAAACATTACTACAATTACTTTATAATAAATTAAATAAGACCACTCCACGAATACAAGAATATGCACACTATACAAATAATAAAATGATCAGACAAGGCATCAAGCGCATACCAACTGTAAGCACCTCAATTAATAACGAATGAAAGCGAAAAAGATATAAAAATATTCAATAATATTACTTATTTATACAAAACTTCGTCAATCAGTTTACGCCTGACCATCCAATCACAAGGTTCTTAAATAATTAATAAAATTATTTTTCCACTTATTAGTTATTTCAGAAAACCAAATATATACTAAACATTCTAGCAAGCCGAAAATTGCGTATTTTCTGTTACAATTGAACTTTCGTTCACAAGAAATAACAATTTCCGTCTAAAATTCAAACATAAAGCCAAATGAATTTGTATATGTGCGCCTTCACACTATACAAAAATCATTAAATATTATTCCATACTATATTTTATCTATATATATAAAACAGGTACCATATATAATAATAAATAATGCGTAGTATTCTTACAACAGTTTTTAAAAATATACAATTAAATAATAATAATAATAATATAATTAATAATAGTATTATTATATTTATCACAGTTTGTGAACGACGACCAATCAAAACTTAGGTTCCAAAAGTAAGTCTTGAAAAACAAGTTTTCATTGGCTGTCGTTACTCATGACAAACAAACATATTTACATACTTTCGACGAGCCGCTACAATTATACAACGTTATATATTAGAAAAAATGAAAGAGGTATTGCAATGGCAATGTTGGTCATTACTTTACAATACATAAACTGAAGCAATGTTATTATATAGGTGTATAATTTGCATCTACATCTTTGGCGCCAACCTTTTGAAGCAAAATGTGGGAACATTTTGCTGTTATGTACATGTGATTATAACATTGGTCTCATTACTCAGTGCTCCTTCTTCAGTAGAGAAGCGTCTCCTGATAATGGACCAAATGTGTCGTCGGCATATGATCTGCTTAGTGCGTAGTCAGTGACGACGGGGTTTTTTGGGGGGTTTGTTTTTTTCTCCCACTAATGTGGATTAGGGCAAAACTTAAATTTTCTTTTTGAAGAACAGTCAACAAGATAGTCGGGTTTTTGCGCCGGGTTCACAAAAAACAATAACTTAAAATCTATTTCAACAAAATAGTCAGCTGTTCTTTCGTCTTTTATTTTCGTTATGACCATCTTTGCTGGATTTTCCTTTGACATACAACTACTAGTATTCTTCTTACACCCTTTCCTCCAGACCTACACCCTCTTTTCTTCGTTAGTCTCCTTTTTCTCTAAACTTCTTCCATTAGTATCACACATTCTTGATCTTCGGCTTATGTCTCTTTAGGACACTCTCTCCCTTCTGCCAAACTCCTTCTCATCTTCCTTGCAAACAACAGTTTCACCATGCGATGACTCTTCATGTGAGACTCCTTATCATCATCACACTCCTCACTTCTACAATCAGTTTCACATCTTTCCTTTTCTCCTGACATTCCTCCTTCACTCCTCCTGCAGTGTGTTCTCTTATCCTCTCCGCACATAACTTCTTTTATTATCCAAACCTTTTCCATGCTGCCGATGTCTTCTCTAACTACCTCGTTTTCAAACCTTGCATTGTGCCGTTTAACATCATTGACCGACTGTACCACTTTTCCGTGGCAGTCTCGGCGTCTCATCTTCACTCCTTTTATCGAAGTGTTATTGCACAATGACTTTTCCTCCTCACTGAACAGTTCAACGAACCTTGCTCTTCCCTTGTTCCCAACTTTTAATCCTGAACGCAATGAATTCTGACTGCCCCAGTAATAATACTGAGGATGACTCTTCAACTTCTTCCTGCGTTCCGGCATACCGTCACAAACTTCCTTTACACTACACTCTTTAACTTCCTCTCTGTGAGACATCGCATCTTTCTGTTTACTTTTAAAAATCTCCCGATCGTTAATTAGTTCTTGAACTTCATCACCATGGGTTATATCCCCTTCACCCACAGCTACAAACACCCTTTCTCTCCAGAACTGCGTGTGACTGTCTGTGTCACCTCTCACCATCTCATCATCTTCATCCGCACGATCTGTTTCATCAGACCATTTCGTGCTCTCTACCATTGATGTCACCTGGACATCCATCATTCTTGTGTCATTTTCAACATCTCTTAGTGGCTGTGTAGGGACGTTATCTTCTTCTCCTGTAACGCTTTCATCTTTAAACGAACGCTGGGACCCTCTCATCACATTCAGTGACGGCTCCGCGGTTGTCTTGACATCTTTATTATTGTCCCGAGAGTTGTGACTTTGCGGTTTCCCTCTGTAAGACTCACTCATCTCCAACCTCGCCATTCCAAAATTTATGATTTGTTTGTTAGATTCTTCTTGTGAACCTTCTTCAGCGTTCTCAGCGATGGGGACCAGCATACTTCTACTGTTATGCCCGACCTCTACTTTACGAGGCCCTCGACACATGGTCGACTCCCATGCGAGATCAGGTTGGAACGGGGATAATGCGCCTTTGACATTCCCAATGACCAAATCATAAGCGACTCCCGGCAATACTGCTGCAGTCGTCCTACCCTCGAAGTAAGGGGTGTCCACATTAATCGTCGCGAGTGGAGCCTCTATCACCGTTCCGTTCATCAACCTCAATGTTACGTTGTCACCAACATAACATTCCTTGGGTACGTATTCCTTTCATACGATTATATGACTACAACCAGAGTCACGGAGTGCCTTGGCACGGCATCCGTTCACCGTCCCATAAGCTACAGGCATCCGACACGGGGTTCCTTCGTCTACTGCGAGTCCAAATGCGGCGTCGCTCTCTTCGTTACTCTTTTGCTTATTGGAACCATCCTGTCCTCTTCCACTATAGTTGAAAATGGGAGGGCTCTACAATCTCGGGAGCGAGATGCCACTCCGTTCACACTTGTAGCACGTGAAGCCACTTCTCTCGGCCTCACTGCTCTGCGACGATTAGTTCTGTCTGTCGCCGCTCCCACCTCCGATCCTGCTTTTCATTGTTAGTTGCTTCGATGCATGTTTGTTGCTACTTTTATGATTGCCAACTCGTGGAGTAAAACCATTGCCTTTTGAATCTAATATTGATTATCTATTATGTGCTGCTTTATCTACGTGATTTGATTTCGCGTGTGACTATTAGCTGTGACCAAACGATTGCGCTTTCCATGTATCCTGCAGAACAAATGTTATTATCTCTTCTGGTCCTTTTTCTTTTCGTCTCCTTAAGTAGGGTTGCGAATTCTTTTGGAACCGTAATTCAAATACTTAATCCACCGAGAAAAATTCCGATAAGATTCATTCAGGTGTCAGTGTTACATTTGCTGCTGTTAACCACTTTTTAAGAGCCTCAATAATTCTCTGTAAATAAACTCTAGGATTATCATCTTCCGTTAGGATTATAGGTTTTTTTATACTTTGTGCAGTACCCACTTTCCGTGAGCCCAACCTCTCCAATAAAAGCTCTTTTTCAGACCTTCATAACTCTTTAACTCTTCACAACAGTCATCTATTATATACACTGACAGCTCTGGCTTGTAGGAACTTGCCTAAAACTATCGCTCGCTTTTCCACAGGGATATCGTTTGGCTTACTGCTGCTTCTAAACATTAACAGATATTCTTCATATCGGTTTTTCTTTTCGTCAGAAAAGAATGGAGCTTCAACTTCGGATACCTTACTAGCATAGGGAAGTTACTCATGGCCGCTCTGAGTACCTGTGATGGCTATCACTGCCGGTCATGTGACGCTGTTCTTCGCATTCAAGCTTCATTCTGAAGCATTTTTCTTCTGCCTCTAAAACTTTAACTCTGTTGCGCTTTCTGCTTCGATCTTAGCCTTTTTCCCTACTCGCCTCTGCCTCAAGCTTAGCTTTCTTCCCTACTCGCCTCTGCCTTCAAGCTTAGCTTTCTCCCTACTCGCCTCTGCCTCAAGCTTAGAAGCTTTCTCCCTTTCATCTTCAAACGCTAATCTTTTCTCTTCTAGAGCTAACTTTTTTGTTCGAGCACAGCTTCTTGGAGCCGCCGATCTTTTAATAAGCAGTGATTCTCCCACACCCTAAACCTTCCTGATTTACACATCTCCAGAAACTCAGCGTTAGATGTAGCCATAGTTATATTTGTTGTATACAAACAAATTTACAAAATATATGTTCACTAAAACAAGAGTCACTTTTACAACGGCACGAATCACAATTCCCGTTTTCTACCGGAAATTTTCGAAATTAGCTTTCACTGATAGCTCTATGAAAACAAATTTCTAACCGCAAAAATACTAATTTGTATATATATATATAATATATATATATATATTATTATTATAATATATAATTATATATATAATATATATATATATTATATATATATATATTAATTATATATATATACTAGTTTACACCAATCTGCAATAAAATTTGACAAAAATCTTACGGGGAACCAGTGTTTTCCCTACAGAACTCAAACAGAGGAGAATTGTGAATTCCGGGAAACCACTATTTCGCTCCGCTTAATTTTGCAAACTTTAACGCCTATCTAAACAATATTAATAAATATATATATATATATATTTTTATATATATATATTTATAAGAGCATAATATATAAATTACCAAAATTATTCCAGTGTTTCTCTATTTCCAAACGATAACTATTGCTGCAATAACAGTTTGTTATCCCACCAATACGCAAAGAAAATTAAATACGTCTAATTTCAACAAAGCAAATAGTCCAACCGACTATATTGACAGTTAAAAAATAAACAATACAATATCAACTTATATCATATATCAACAACTGGGGTATAAGTTACAACCCTTGAACATTAGTTCTGGCACAGGTTTTAACAAACGACTGTACTACCTTGAGCTTAAATATCCAATAAAATAGCAAAAATAACTTTACTACAAGCGCTTCACTGATAAGAAGTAATGACTGAAAGGTTATAATATAAGATTCCGAGACAGGTATACCCAAATTAATGATGTAGTGCGATTGGTTAAAAAAATATTAAATTATCTGTCATAACTTACTCTTCGAACTGATGAACAAATCCTTTGGCCAGGCCCCCGTGACAATCCAATCAACTAACACCTTAA
The DNA here is from genome assembly GCA_015478945.1 of Trachelipus rathkii. Taxonomy (NCBI): domain Eukaryota; kingdom Metazoa; phylum Arthropoda; class Malacostraca; order Isopoda; family Trachelipodidae; genus Trachelipus; species Trachelipus rathkii. Next base: position 49,467 of record JABUQX010015705.1, on the reverse strand, counting down.
TAGATTCTCAAACCTGTATTGTAACAGTATCCAGGCCTTCTGTTAAGTGAGCTATCGGCCTGTGCAATATTGCAAAACAAATCTATACTTAGAACTCACCAACTTATCTTTCTGAAGACCCTTCAAGTGAAACAACGGTTTGAACGGTTTCGTTACTTATGTGTAAACAGTTCAGTCAATACTTTTTCTTATCAAACGAAATGAAACCCCTTTTTTGTGATCAATCTTTCAATCACGAAAACCACGTCTTTACAGACTTAAAGCAATAGCTAATTGAATATTTGAATAAATGAAAAAGTAAGAATACTTGTTTGGAAAATACTCAAGGAAACCACTGGGATAATTTAGAAATATTTTAATAAAACAAAAAAAAAATAAATAAAAATGTACTGGTCTTACAAACTAGATTTTATAAGTCCATGAACATGTAGCCGAATGTCCGTGGGTATTCGTATACATGCGCACTGCAAATATAGAACCTTCAGTACTATATATCGATTATATTTATATATATATATATACTTCAAAAATATCTACAGGTTTTATAATTCCATGTACATGTATCCGGATGTCCGTAGGTATCCGTATACATGCGCACCGCAAATATAGAACCAAAATACTAACTACCAAGTATATATATATATATATATATATATATATATATATATATATATATATATATATAAAATACATATATATATATATATATATATATACAATACATATATATATAAATTTAAATCTATATTAAAATACTCATCCCACAGAAAAAAAAAAATGAAGAATCATTAAACTTTAAAATGCCTTTACCATATCGTTTATAAATTTTTGCCCATAAATATATATATATATATATATTATATATATAAAACATACATATAGATTATGTTCATAATAGATTATAAATAACAAAATATATTAACAAGAAATATATGACTGGACTGACTTTGCAAAAAGATATAAAAAGTATTTTACTTGTTAAATTAAAGTTTCTAATAAGAGTACCACAAGACATCGATTTATCAGTGTGTACAAAATGGAATGCAGTTCCAGCTAGATTAAATAAAAAGCTGTTGTTTCTAAAGGCCAAAGAAGGTGGCCAATTGGTATTAAAACAAATCTTTAATTCTATAAAATAAAAAATGTGACTTTTAGCAATTATTTCGTGTATAAAAATAATAAAAATTTTAATCGTATTAAACACTTTATATTTGTTTAACACAAAAGAGTCTTTTACCATACTATGATAAATACACTTCAATAATAAATACCCTTACCTGCTAGTGATATATAACAACACCGCAGACACTATGCATTTGCAAATCGCATTTACAGACGATGCTTTTGAAATAGCAATGCAAAATTATATTTACACAATAAACACAATTATTTTTTTTAAACACAGCTTAAAACACCATTAGCTTACAAGAGGAATTAAGCCGCAATATTTCCACATTGTAAAATTATAACACCATATTTAACATTTAAAAACATTACTACAATTACTTTATAATAAAATATAAAATGAGACACTCCACGAATACAAGAATATGCACACTAAAATAATAAAATTGATCAGACAAGGCATCAAGCGCATACCAACTGTAAGCACCTTAATTAACAACAGATGAAAGCGAAAAGATATAAAATATTCATAATTTTACTATTTATACAAATCTTCGTCAATCAGTTTACGCCTGACCATCCAATCACAATTCTTAAAATAATTAATAAAATGATGTATCCACTTATTAGTTATTTCAGAAAAACAAATATATACTAAACATTTAGCAAGACCGAAAATTGGTATTTCTGTACAATTGAACTTCGTTCACAAGAAATAACAATTTTCTTCTAAAATCAAAACATAAAAGCCAAATGAATTTATATATTGTGCGCTTCACACTATACAAAATCATTAAATATTATTCCATACACATTTATCTATATATATAAAACAGTTACATATATATAATAATAATGCGTAGTATTCTTACAACAGTTTTAAAATATAAATAATAATAATAATAATAATAATAATAATAATAATAATAATAATAATAATAATAATAATAGTATTATTATTATTATCACAGTTTTTCACGAAAGCGCAACCTGTGGGAAAAAAACCGACGGGGAAAAAAACCCCCCAAAAAAATTTTCCAAAAAAAACAATACGTTTCAAAAGTTAAGTCTCGAAAAACAAGTTTTCATTGGCTGTCGTTTACTCATGAAATACAAACATATTTACAATATTTTCGACGAGCCGCTACAATCATACATTGTATATATAGAAAAATGAAAGAGGTATTGCAATGGCAATGTTGGCCATTACTTTACAATACATAAATGAAGCAATGTTATATGTTACGTGTATAATTGCATTACAGATATATTGGAATAGTGTTGTGCGAGGATGTTGCAGTGCTGTTTGTGGAAGGAGAGGGAGTTGTTGTGTCTTCTTAGAGCTTCATTTGTGGGTGGGGCTTTGTTCTGCGAGTTATGGAGAAGTTTTATTATTTGTCATATTTTCTTCTCTTCAGGTCTGCCCATGTTGTCCATTAGGTGTTTCTTAAATTTTTGTTTTGTGGGTGGAGATTAGATTGGTGATCTGGGTGTTTAAGAAGTTTATTTGTGCGGTCAGATCTGGGTATTTGTTGTTGTCGAATGATGTTTCTTTGTTAGGTTGTTTATTGTATTGATAGGGTTTAAATTTGGTTTGTAGTTGTTTGGGCAGTATTGGGATGTGGGATGGGGAATGTACCTATATGTTTATTATATTGTGATATATATATATATATATATTATATATATATATATATATATATATATATTATATATAATATATATAATATATATATACTATAATATATATATATATTTATAATAGTATATATATAATATGGTCTTTTTGGAAAGTGAAGAGGCCTGTCATATGGATAGAAGTTGTTTTCCTTTTGGGAGCCAAGCTTGGTAATACAAGGAGCAATCAGGTTTTATACAACTGAGGTAATTTCATTTATATTAAATAAACACACACATATACACACCCACCTACACACACACACATGTATTACACACACAAGACAATTCTTACTTCTGAATTTCTTAGCAAGGAACTTCAATGTATTGCAAAATTATTCACACGAAAGGGCTGTGTTCTAAGTTTGTCATAACTTACTGACTTTAGGTCCAAAAACAGCACATGATCTATTGGCCTTAATTAAACCAGTAACTATCCAGAGTTTTATGTTAGGAAAATAATTTACTTTCATTTGACAATGTGTCTCTTTTCTTATCGAAAAATTTCCCCCTATAAACGGAGTCATCTTATAACAATTCTTATTCAAGTTTGTTGGCAAACTAAAAAAAATTATAAAAGTTCAATTATGTTTCCTAAACAAATTCGTTAAATTGGAATGAAATTTGAGAATATTGGAGTTTATCAGAAACTATGTAATATTGATTCCTTGAACCCTCACTGATTCGCAAAGATCCGTCCTTTCAAGCAAGTTCTATACTCTCATGTCCCAAAATTAATTTGGAATTCCATAAGCATGCTACACAGGGACCTAGCTCTTCCTACCTTTATCATCTTTCACATGAGGGAGATTTCACGGGATTTATTATCGTCGTAAAGAAAAAACGAAACGATAAATGACTGACTCTTTGCACCTAGGATAATAATTTATTGTTGGTCTGATAATTCACTGGTCAACAATGATTTTGGAACTAAAACGGGAATAGGTGTTCTATGAAGGTATAGTTGTCCTAAATGCGATGATGTAGTCGAAAATGACGTATCCACGTCACAATTGTCTGTTATGAGTCATTATTGAGTCATGCTTGAGCACGAAAAATCGTGAAAATATATAATGTTCTCAGTAATATTGCTTGTAAGTATGCTACGCAGTTACAGAGTTGTTTTTCAGTGTAAAGGTTGTGTCTGTGTGTTGTTTTGTCTTTTTTATAATATATATATATATATATATATATATATATATATATATATATATATATATATATATATATATATATATATATATATATATATATATATATATATTATATATATATAGTCTTTTTATATATATATATATAGTATATATTACAGCTCATTAATGTTAATTTAGTTTTGTTCAGATATATATTTTAAAAAGTATGAGTACCAAACGTTTTTGTATAAATTCTCTGAATGTCTTTTGCTACGTATGTGGAGAATATACTACGAAAAGTCAACGGAAACCAATAACTCAATTGTTTAAAACGGCTTATAAACATTATTTTAAGTGTGCGTTGGGTGACCAGGATAAGCCATGGGCCCCACACATAACATGCATTAGATGTTATGTAAATTAACCCAGTGGTTAAAAGGTGAAAAAGCGCATTTGCCCCTTTGGAGTGCTGATGTATTGGATGGAGCAAAGGAATCGTATACAGGATTGCTACTTTTGCTTAACAAATGTATGTGGCTTCAATTCAAAAACTAAAGCAAAAACATTGCCTATCCGACAATTAACTCTGCCAGGAGACCAGTCCTCCATAATGATGAGAACCTACCGATTCTTATTGACTCAGATGAAGATTTGTGGAAAGAGGTTCCTGACTCAAATGAAGATTTGTTTGACTCTAATGCTGGAGCATCGGGTGCTGCAGATATGCCATATATCCCAGACGAATCAAATGCAACACCAAGCTGAAATGTTAGGTTCACGCCTGCAGGAGTTGAATTTGTTAGATCAAAAGGTTAATATTAGTATATATAGAAAATAGAAACAGGAATTTAGAGAGGAAATATTTTAACAAAGAGTAACTTAAATGTTCATGTTTCCGATGTTAATGGATTTATGCGTGAGCTTGGTATTCCGTATTTAGATGGTGAATGGCGCTTATTCATAGACGCTTCAAAAAACTAGCCTAAAAGCCGTCTTATTGCATAACTCAAACAAGTTTCCCTCAATTCCGGTTGCGCATGCTGTTGGAATGAAGGAAACCTATGAAAGTATGTCCGAAATATTGAAGGCTATTAGATAATTATGACGCACACTGCTTATCTGTGTGATCTTGAAAGTTGTTGGACTCCCTCTTGTCTACAAAGGGAGGTTCACCAAACACTGTTTGTTTTTGTGTTTATGGGACAGCCGGGGATACTAAGCAACATTACGGTACGAAAAAACATGGAGAGAAAGAGATAACATTTACCCCGGGCAAAGAAAATGGTTAAGTATAAGCCCCTTGTAGATCTAAGCGAGTTATTTTACCACCATTACATATTAAACTTGGATTGATAGAAAGAAATTTTTGAAGGTAGTGGATAAGGGAGGAGATGGATTTAAATATTTATGTGACCGTTTTTTCGTGGCTTAAGTAACGCTAATTGAAAGAGGGCGTTTTCGTCGACCGCAGATTCGAAAACTACAACGTGACCCCCGCTTTTGACAAGAAATTAAACCATGATGAACTATCTGCATATGGAATTCCTTCCAAGACGTTATTACAGGCTTCCTTGGAAACAAACGAGTTGAAAATAGCGATCGTATAGTAGAGAAGTTGCTAGTTAATTACAAGAGAACTTAGGCTGCAGATGTCACTAAAAAAATACATTTTTTACATTCTCATCTGACAATGCTTTCCACCAAATCTCGGGGCAGTAAGCGATTGAACAAGGTGAAAGACTTCACAGATATACAGCAAATGGAGAAACGTTATCAGGGCAGATGGGTGAAGCAATGATGAGTGATTAATGCTGGTTTAAGAGAAGACACTTCAGAACATAAAAGAAAAAGAGTTATCGAAAGTTCAATGTGGCAAAAATTCAGGAAAATTAAGGTAAATATATATCATTTTTATGTGGTAATGCATTATACAAACATGTTTTTATTACTGCGTGACATCAATAATTATTAAACTTGACTATAAAATTAATTAATTTTATAGTCAAGTTAATAATTAATAATATATCTTTGTTACAACATACGCATATTTGGAGTTATTATACCTTAACTTTGGAAGCTTGTAACTCAAAAACTATACGTGATACAAGAATTCTAAAATCATTTTCGGAATCTGCATGAAAAATACGTATAGTTTCACCTAATTTTATTTCAGTTCCGAAAAATTTCCCAAAATTTGTTGACCAGTGTTATAAATCACACAAACTCACAATGATGCCTGCTATCCACTAAATCAGAAAAGACGTAACAATGTCCAGTTATTCTGTCATTTAAATCTACTTAATGAGAAATCAGGATTTACATTTCAAATGTGATTTCATAAACACAAACTAGCCAACCTTCACACACAGAACAAACACACACAAATATCAAAAACACTAATGCTGACAAAGTAGGCGACGAGTAGGGAACAGATACTAAAATTAATAATTAATATTTTCCTCATTTCAACCAAATGCATATAAGAAAAATGTAGAAGGTAGACAACTACTGGGTGTAGTTTATATGAAAAGTAGTGTGGCAGGGGATAGGAGCTAAAATCCTAAGGAAAAACTTGCTTATTATATCTTCACATACAAATTTAATGGAAGCCACCGGAAGGAGAGCTCTCCATGGAATATATATATAATATATATATATATATATATATATATATAATATATATATATATATATATATATATATATATATAAGAGTATATAATTGAATATATATATTTATATTATATATATATATATATAAGCATGGATGACATCATGGGCAGGAAAGGGCGGTACTTTGTTCCATTGAAGCGTAAATAAAAAACACGTAACCATAGAACCTCTGAATAAAGGAACGATATATTAGCGACAATGCGACAATATATACATTACATCGTAAGCTAAATCACTCTCGAAATGGGACACTCCAAAAAAAAAACGAGAAGACAGACAGAAGACAGACAGACACAGAGAGAGAGAGAGAGAGAAGAGAGAGAGAGAGAGAGAGAAGAGAGAAGAATTACTTGCACTGCG